>VWZV01001707.1:0-247804 GCA_013397155.1 Irena cyanogastra | reverse complement strand
TTTTTTTTTTTTTTTTTTGTTCCTAGGATTTCCACATTGATGTTTGAGTTGAAATTCCCAAGTGGCACAGATTTTTTTGTGAAAAGTTCCTGTCAAAACTGATTTGTATGGTAAAATGTAACAAACAACATTAAAAATAAACTCTGATGTGCGTTGCTAATTTATTATATGTAAGAAAGGATGCATTAATGCCTGGAATCACAGGGACCAGATTATCACCATGCTCTCTTGTCAATAGCTTTTGTGAATTTGGAAGTAACCATTTCCAAACTCTATACACAGGAGCACAAATTGTTTCTCTTTCAGTGGATAAAGACTGGAGAACAGTCAGATGCAAGGTTTAACAGTCTTTAGAGACATCTCAGTTTTCAGAAGTATGTGAGTACATCTGTTACAGTGGTGTTTTCTCCTTCTGCTCATGGTTTGGTATGTTTAAAACAAAATCATCACAAATCATTTTAACCAGATTAAGGAGTGGGAAGGAAGGAAGGGAAGGAAGGAAGGAAGGACATAAATAACTTCTTAACAGTCACCTTCTTTCAAACTAAACTTTTGCTGTATATTTTCTAAATTTCAAAGTGTTTGGGCCCCTTTCCACTTTTTCAAGTATAAACCTGGAAAGAAATGAACTATTTCTCTGAAGGTGAAAATATTATTGTGGCTTTTTTGATCATTGCAGTACTATTTTGTTGTTTGTTTATACCAAGTTGGCCACATATAACTTTTAGCTACAGCATCTGTGTATCTATACTTCTGCTCCACTTCTGATGTCACCTGCTGAAGGAAAATGCTCAGACTGTCTGAGGATTGAGCAGCCACTTTGAAGCAGCACAGCTTCTGACTCCAGCTCTCTGCCAGCACACATTCAACCAGCCTGCAGACATCAGTAGCTGGCTTTCCCCCACTCTAAGGTTTCAAATTAAATTGCTGTTGAGACTCCATGACATAAATTAAGAACAGAAAAAACAGTTTTAAGCTTACAGCTCTGAAGAAATCACTAAATGAATTCTATTTTGGCAGCTTGCTGCTCACAACTCAGAAAATACGACAGCAAAGCAAATCACATGTCCAGTGTGTGTTTTATAACCCTGCACAGACTAAGCCATCTTGTAGGCACATGCTTGACTATTTTTAGTGGCTGTGCTCCTGCAAATATGGCAAAGTCCTTTAGTGTTGGCGAGTCACTAGGGGCTACTTGAAAAGTAGCAAGAGATGTCAGTTGCTGGAATTTTGACTGAAAATAATAATACCTGGATTTAAGATTTGCTGCACAGATTTGCCAAAGAGCAAATGAAGTCAGCTCTGGCAGTGTGACGATCTGCTGATTGCTGCCTCCAGCCATGAAAGCACAGGATCTGACTGTGTTTTATTTTCATCACCATTGCTACAGCATCATTTTAAAGGTACACGATGGTTCGTGGGAATGCCAGTTTTCCAGGGTGTCCATCTGGGAATCAAACAACTCTGCTTCAGTTCCAAGCAGGCACTGTGGTGTGTCCAGAGGACTTATAACTGACACGGCCCATTAGTCATAGAAACATCCCACTAAAATTAGCGGCAGCTTTTCATCTTTATGGGCCTCATGCCTTGGTCCATATGTAGAACATACAGAATGGCTTTTTCTTTTCTTGGCATGTAACCCCGTCTTTCCGGTACTTTGGTTCCAGACCTTCATGAGCAATGCAGGTGGCTTTTGTTGTTCCACAGCTCATATTCTTGACAGTTACTGCATCTACACAATATTTCTGGATTCAGCCAGGCTGAAACATTCTCACAAACAGTTACTTAAGATTACCAGCATTAGCACGTAAATATAATAGTAATTAATAACACTTTGGCTTCTTGAAGATTTCTTGTGCTGCTTTGTTGGCTCTATTTCAACAGCACCTAAAAAACCAGCAGCAAGGTCTCTGCCCACCCCAATCTTGTTTCTAAGACTTCTGTAGTTTGTTTTTAAGGTGTGCAACCAAAGCATGGGGATAAACCACTGTGATTTTCTCTTTGGGAGGCCAAGGTTTTCATGGTCACTTCTCATTTGGCACTGTATGTATCTATTCATCTGTTGGGTCCCAGATGGAGACAATTCAGACCTGGTTTTCAGAGGTGTTGGGCAATTAATAGTTTCCATGTGAGCCAAGGGGAACTGTGACCATGAGGTACTGTGCTAAATATGGCTTCTGGTTTTCTGAAGAGCGCATGTACAAGACACCATTTAAATAGTGTTTAACTTGTATCTTCATTCTGAATCTAAACTTATAGCAAATAGAGACTTGATTTACCTCGTGTCATTTACAGCATTTATGAAATTAGTAAAGGATCCAATGAAATATTTTACATCAGTAATATATTCCAAAAAGAAAATTCAAGACTTCTCAACCTTACCCTTCTACTTGAGTTTCTTTCTTGCTGTCTCAACATATAGGTCGAACACTGAATAAGAATCTCCTTTTCTTAAGAAATAGTGACTCCAAATTAGAGGTAAGGTTGTCAGTGGTGCCGTCATGGCATCATTGTTTTACCTGGCACACTGGATTTTATTTTCCAGTCCTGTAAATGCACAAATTTTCCAAAGCATTGCATATGTTTAGAAAGGCAAGAGTATGCCAAGTTGTCTTATTTGAATTCCCCAAGTTTATACATCCCATTTTGTAAAAATAAAATAGAATATGTAAATTGTCTGGATAAAACTCCAGAAATACTTGAAGTTTACTCATAATAGGGGCAGCACTATTGTGTCATACTGTGCAATGTATTGCAATGCAGGCAATGGCTGTTCCACTCTAGAAATAGAAAAGGTGATTCATTTTGGTTTGGAATGAAACAGCAGCATGTCTTGGTGTTGCTAATAAAAGCCTTTTGGGTTTTTCTCCCTGCAGGCTTCATTGCAATAATAGCAGTGCTTCTGTTAGCTCATTATCAGCATTGCTGGCAGCCGAGGAGGCAGAATTGGTTGCACATTTAGATTATTATTGTCATTGCGACACTTTATACTAAAACTCCTTAAGCAAAGGATTTACAAGCCATGGTAGAGACAGTCCATCAATAGAAACTGTTATAGAATCCCTTACTACAAGGACTGATTAGTCTTTTATTGACACCCTGTGAGCAAATTGCTAACTACCCATTACTTTTTGTAAATGGAGCTGTAGTATGCAGGTACATACATTTGAGGAACATGAGGGACCATTTGGGGGATTAAATCTGGTTTCCTGCAGATTACTGGTCACAACATCTTGCTAGAGAAGTTCTGCAGCGAAACAGCAGTTTCTGGATGAGCTACATCATCTTTCCTAGGAAATCATCTCTTTTAAACCTGAAGTTCTCAAGAATCCTTAATAACTCAATATTTAAGTTTGAAAAAGGCAGTTACTCATATGGTTCCAGATTTCAGTTATTAAATAGTCTGCTACAGCAAAGATCCTTCCACTACTGCAACCTTCCCCCTTCTCTCTCACTTGCTTTCTTTCATTTCATCTACATTCTATGTTATATATAAAAGTAAAAATCATCACTTAAGAATTAGGTTTTGCTAGAATCTGAGCTCCATCCAAGCTAGGGATCAGTCATGCTGATGTTATTATGAGCAGATGCTAACCCATCCTTCCAAAAATTACATAGGCAACATCTAATGGACAGGGAAAAAGTTTAATTGGCCATGGAGAACAGACTGAATAAGTAATGGATACATGCAGCTCCTTGCAAATTTCATACTATGGTGAGTTTTCTCCTCAGAGCTGCAGCTGCAGCTCTCATCCCTTGGGAGAGCCCTCTGGAAAAGGTCTCCCTCCCTCAGAGGGAGATGGTGGTCAGGCTGCTTTTTATGGGTAATTTGGAATGGTGAATTAAAACCCAAACTAAGATAAAATAACAAGATAACATCACCCATGCTATACCACACATGGAATCAGTGGATTTTGGTGTTATAGCAGACAAGGGCTGTGAGCTCTGCCCAAACCACTGCTCTTACTGCATCCATGAGGTTTGCATCACAGCCTCCCTTTCTTACAGACCACGCTTCTTCCACACCCCCTCATAAGCTTCTCTTTAGCAACCCTCTTGTGCTGAGTGACCTGGCGTAGAAACCCCAGAGTCCACTTCAGATTCCCTCATAAAGTAACTTGGATCATCACTTGTTTTTCTTAAATAAATGCAACACATTCTGCCTCTTATTTGGCCAAGGTATTTTGCAACGGTAAAGCTGGGAACTGCAGAGAGCTGGCCAGCCAGGCCAGGAGCTGTGCTTACTGCAGCAGTATTCCTCCACCAGCTGGTTCTGCTTCCCTGTAATTTGTTCAGGATTTGTGACAGGACCTCTAAGTTCACCTTCTGCAAAATATTTATTAATTTTTTTTTTCCCCTCTCTCTCTTTAAAGAGAAATGTTGCCCCTCTCCCTTTTTTTTAGAAGAGAATAATTTGCCACTGGATTGGAAACAAATTAGTACCATGTTGGCAGGGCAGCTCTGCCTGTTTCCTAGACACATTTATTGTATTTTTTAATTCTTTTTAACATGAAAATGGCACAAAGGTAGAGGTGACATCAAATGTATGCAAGGAGCTCACTTAACAGAGGTAGCACTAAAAAAGAGACTTCATCCTCTGCAGTTATAAATGTGTTCCATTTTTTGTGGCTGCAATATGCTCCAGACATCTGAAGGCTGGTGACTTTGGAGAATTCACATTTCAAATCAATATTGACATGTTGCCAGAAAAATCTTCTTAATTGAAAGATATTGTTAGGTCTGGTTATTAATTAGTTATTACACATATCTGCCTAATTCCTTGTCTTTTGAAAATGTTAGACTATCCACTTTGGTCATTAGATTTAATTTTTGCCATGTTCCTAGGACATCTACAGGTTCTAAAAGATTTTCCTGATGAAGAGAATTTGTGATATTTGCTAAAATATGATATAAATTAAAATAAAGTTGGAGGTAGAAATGAGATTTTCTTCACCCCGTTTAAAAAAAAAAAAAAAGAATGTTCAGATTTTTCACTTTGACACACTTTAAGAGTAAGCCTAGTTGAATCTAATATAAAATTGAAATGCAGAAAAAAAGAATTGCAAGATAAATGAGGTATTTTAAATCAAGCAGTATGTTTAATTTGATCAGAATTGAAATAACTTTTCTTTCATTTTTGTTCTGGCAAAACTAACAAAAAAGTCATTTTGGGTTGACCTGAAACGATTTTTTCCTACGTTTAGACAGAGAGTGGAAAGATTAGTTATTTAGACAGCACGACTCCTAAATTCAAAGGCTGTGCCATTTCTAGCAGCCTATCCTTCCTGCCTTAAATGAGCTTTTCATCCTTATATATATGTTTATAACAACTGGTGAGAGAAATATTGAGTAATCTCATAGATCACAGTCAAAGTTAAATTCTTGTAACTATTTGACCTTCCTTTCTTGGAAGGGGATCGTATGTGTGTGGACCTTTTTCATCATTCCAGTTTATAATGAGATCTTTTTGTTGTTTACTGTGACCATTTGTTGTTTTAAAAACAAAAGCTTTCCATCGTAATCTGCTCTATCTCCTGCGTTGTGGGAGATGATTTACAGTGATGTACCTGGCCCTAAATAAATACAGGTTCACTTACAGTAGGAAGAACTGTTGAAAAAAATACTGTGAGTTGTCCCCAGAATAAACGAACCTCACTTTTCCACTTTGGTTCTGCCAATGGCTGTGTACATATACAATACTGAGTACATAGGAGCCGGATGTTTGCTGACCATCCTAAAAAGATGTCTAATGTTTCAGTCAGGCTGAATGAATCACTTTTGCTCTGTTGGCCTACAGAGAAGCAAATAATGTTTTTCTGATTCATCTTCTAGAAAGATGTTACTTTGGAGAAGCTATTTATGAACTCAAACACACCTAGAAATATGTTTGTTCTTTAATTCCTTCCCCATTTTCCTACTTATGACACCTTTTCTGACTTAAACATGTGCAGCATAAACCTCATGTCATGTGTTATCAGGGTAGAAAATCTAAAATGCTAAACACACTAGCGCTCTTTGGGTAACACCTACAATCATAATGAAGTGTTTCCTGGCACACCACATGCTGTACCTTAAATCACTTTTATATTGAGCTCTGGAAGCATTCGGTCTTTTTCCCAGTTTCACCTCTACATTGGCTCCTGAGGAAAGGGAGCTGGGATGCAGTAGGCAGCCCCTGTCCAGGCAGTGGCTCTGGTGGAGGTGTTTGCCACCATTAGCAGAATTTGGTGTTGGGCTGAACTGTTCCTGCAGGCACTGCCCAATGTTGGGACAGGAGCATCAGCTCTGTCAGCGAGGGTGCAGAGAGAGGAACCTCTGGCCAGAGCCAAGGAAGGAGGGGTGAGGCGCATTTGGTGGCAGAAATGTCTTTTTCCAGCACAGCAGGCTCCAAGAAGAAGGATTTGTCTAGAGATTAGCCCCAAAACCCCAGTTCAGAACCATTGTTAAGCACATGTCCAGCTGAGAGCAAGTAAGGCACTTAAATGTCGGTGGGTTTTCTCACGCTGTTAAAATGGGTATGCACTCCAGGGGTCATTTGGGAAGATTTGCATTTTTTTAAGGCTAGAGAATGTTTAGAGAGACCTGATAGAATAAAAGACAAAGAAAACTGAAAGGGAAAAAAGTCATAACACAGGGAAGAAAATCACATAAACATTGATAATTAACCAAGAATTTGACAATTCTGACAGAAACCTAGAAAAGATGATGTAGATTAGATATAACATGAGTCTGAAATGAAGTGGAAATACTGTGTGTGTCCAAAACATATTAAAAACACCTCTGCTGGGAAGATAATAATCTTTTTCCTTGACTATGTTGGAATTAAATGTGATAGATGTGTATTTTAATTGGCCACAAAGATATTCATGTTCAGACCTTACATTTGCTGACTGCTGAACATTTTTCTAAGCAGCCTGATCATCTTGATGGCCATGACCACCTACAGGCCATAGCTCCTATTCAAACTAGATTCCATGTGATCTTGTCTTACTTGAAAATTACCAAATGACAAGTTACTGGCTCTAAGAGAAAGACCTAAACTTGCATTGAAAGTCTGAGAGGAGTAGACATAATTTGATCTCATAGGTGTTGTCAACACTGCTTTCTGTAGATTTGTGATGGTTCATTTATCAAAATTAATTGTATCTGCCAGCTTATTACAATCAAACTATTAACACTGCTGCTAATTTCATAGTGTGAGAACCATCCTTCTGCAACTCTGAAGATTCTATAAAGTTTTGCTGCTCCAGAAAAATTCAGCAGTTCTGGAAAAGATTGTTTCATTAATGCAACTCCAGGAATTACCAGTATCTGTGTCCTCAGCTTCATGTAACTGATTTTAAACAAATAGATGTTAGTATCAGGATTGCACTGCCAAGCAGCAGCAAACCATCGAGGCCTGGAGTTTAATCAGGCTCATATTCCCCTATGCTGGGGACACAAAGAAGTCTGCAAAAATTTTCAAGAATCCAGGTGAAGAAAAGGAATATCCATCCAGAGAAAAAATGTGAATAGAAGTGTACATTAAAAAATAACACTTATGTAATTGCTATTAAATACTAATTATTAAATATTGTCATTACATAAAAGGAAAAATAAGATATGGCTAGAAGGCAAGTTATATTAAAATAATTAAAATAATTTTAAAGTCTATGAGTTAAGCAGCAGTATACACATTTAATTTCTTCCTTTGATTTCAGTGGCTTCCATTAATTTCTCACAGAAATGGGCTCAAGTCACTGGTGAAGCTGCAGTGAGGTAAGACAGGGTGTGGATTTCTGGAAGCTAAGCACTTCACCCATGGATGACCTTGTTCCACAGCCAGCATAGGTAACTTACTTGACCTTTGATGCCAAGGCTGGACATTTGTATATGTCAGATGAAATTAATATAAATCCAGGTCTACAGGCTAAAAAAAATAAAGTTATAGAGGACTTTAAAATATTAGATAAAATCAGTTTATATTTACTGCAGATGCTATATTTTAGGTTAAAAAAGTCCTTAGGATTAAGATCGGAAAAGCTCCCTGACTGATAAAAATATTTTATAGAGTATCCATAGAATAGTCTCAAAAATTATGTTCATCACTGTGTACACTTCTTTGGAACTTCTAACTTCCTAAAATTCAAAAGAATAAGAGGTTAATCTGCAGAGAAAAATCTAGCACAGACCAGAAGATACACCAGATGGGGTAGTGTTTATCTCTTATTTGCATCTGCTGTGACTGTGAGTGAAACACTGAATATAACATCCATTTACTTACTTTAAGAGTATCTCTGTCTATTTTAATGACTAATTCTAAAGCAAATCTGTCTCATTCAGCACATCTTCTGACTTACATTCATCTAATATTCATATTAGATGAATATTAGACAAAATATATTATGTCTAATATATTAGGACATATTCACACAGCTTGGCACAGATAACCAAATATTATTTAGTTCTTTATTATCATTGTGGCTTCAGTTTCTTCTCTGAAATGGCTTGGATTGTTTTCCTGAAAAATTATCATTTCTCACTTTATCCATTATCCACTCATAGTTCTTGTGTGAGCTCCAGGGAGGACACATTTTTCTTCTCAAAGTCTTCAGAAAGCTCCAGCTGAAGAATCCTGTAACTGGAGTAATTTTTATTACCTTGACACTCTCTTCTTCTAGCTTTATCTCTCCAAAGAAAAGCTTAAAGCCATTCTAACAATCCAGAGGATCCTGACCCTTTAAAAATCACCTCTGATCTTGGAGCAGAGCTTCCATGTTTCACATGAATGCAGCCTTCCTTCCCAATCTATTTTGGATTTTTTTACAATCCCCATGTTAGCCAAGAAGTCTGTGAAGCTCAGCTCCTACCAGAATAGTTTTATACCTTATACCTTTGACAGGAACTGCTGGCATTCGCCTGCAGGAAGCTGACATGTGATTTAGGAGGGGATAAAACACGTACATGTTTGTTACTTGAGTTTTACAGCTCTGCAGGGAATGAAAATCTTTTTCACAAAGGATTTAAAACCTTGGCTTTTTTCCCCACTAGAAAATTTCAAAATTCTCTGAAGGGAAATAGCTAGATGAAATTAATTTGGGGTCAATTGAAAGGTTTCAGTCTAACCGAACCCAAAATCCTTTTAATTTTGTCTTTCATATTTATTTTTTACATTATAATATACTGAGCAGCATAAAATATGAGATGCTATTCCTAATGCTTTAAAGAAAGTCTTGGACATATGGCCCAAATGTAACTGATGCATTGATGTCTAGCTGAGTTTATGGAAACCCTAAAACAACAACTGTGGGAGATGTGAAATGAGCTATTCATCCTGACTTGTGTCCAGGAGTGATCCTTCATAACAATGATATTTAAAATAGTTTATCGAGGGACATGACAAACAGAATAGGAGAAAAGGGCATGGTACAGGAAAGACCAGGTATTGTAAGAGACAGCTTAATTTGGTGCCAAGAACAAACTATATTTTCTAAAACTATATTTTTATAAAGTTATAAATGTTCTTAAGTCCTTGCATACTTATGTGCTTTCCAAGTCAAGACACACAAAACCTCCAGCAGCAATGAAGCTCTGCTAAGGGGAAGAAGAGTCTCAGGAGACAAATTTTTTGGTGCTGCCAAAACCCTCACTGGTTTAATACACAGCCATTTGCACTGAGTGGTAAAATATTTTAGTATATCATTTGACTGAAACCTGTTCCATCAGAGGAGCTTTCCATCCTCTCCACCACCACCACCACATTAACATTATTGCTTCACCAGCTTGAAAGACAGGAAGGTAATCAGGAGCAGTCAACATCAGCAGATCACACACCAGCAGCCCAATTGCTTTTGATGAAGAAATGAGTGTCTGTGCAGATAACATGTAATACACTCAGACTTCTGTAAAACTGTTGACACCATCCCACACAGTGTTTTCATGTGTAGGCTGAGGAAATACCGGCTAGACAAACTGTCTTCAAGATGGGTTGAATACTGGCCAAGGCACCTCATTCTAATTAGTGTCTCAGTATCAATTTGGCAGCCAGCAACAAGCAGAGCAGCCTGGGAGCTGATAGTAGGACTGGTGGTCTTCATCATCTTTTGCCATGACCTGGATAACGAGACAGAAGCCACCCTTGTCAAATGTGTAGTAATTAAGCAGAAAAGGCAGGGTTTGACACATTAGAGCTTGAAGCCAAAGGGACCCTGACAAACCTGAAGATTAATCTAAGAGAAGTCTCACAAAATTCAGCCAGGATAAATGCGAAGGTTTATACCTGGGGCAAGCACAAGTCACTGAGTAACTTGTCTGAACAGCAGCCTCTTTGAAAAGGACATTTGGCATTTAGGGAATACCAGATCAATGGACACAATGGTGCTCTGATCACAAGCACAAGAAACCGCATAATGGATCACATTAGGAGGAATGTGGCCAGAGGAAGGCCAGATGAAGTTGCCCTGTCTTTAAGCAGTGATATGGAGGCAAAGGGGTGATTTAACAGCAGATTACACCTCCTTGAAGGACAGTTGTAAAAGCAGTGGGACTAAACTACTCTCAGGAGGAGGAGACAATTAACAAAGGGCAATAGCAAAGTCCTGGAGCTTGGGAGGTAGACCTTGAACCAGGTGAACCTATAATAGGACTTCTGCAATATGACAGCAGTGTAACACTGGAACCCACATCCGGGTGGAAAGTCTGTCCTCAGAGGGTTTCAAGAATCAGCTAGACTTGGCTTCAGCTGGTCAGATCTATTGTTGTTGTAGTCCTGGTTTAATCAAGATATTGTACTAGATGACCTCCAGAGAGGTTCCCTTATTTGCTTGATCCTCTGATTCACTATTTTTCCTCCCCTGCCCTTCTACATATTAGGAAGGTCAAATGAAAGTTCAAAAAAAAAAAATTCTCTCAGAATATGAAGCCATGTAAAAATTACCTCAGTATATTCTTAATATAGGCACAAATCTTTTAAAATGTAATTTGAAAATAACAGGGGGACACAGATGTGTGAAGTGGATCACCAAGATAATGTGACTTGTTAAACCTTTATTACTTAGGACAGTACATAGCAGACAATAGATTTCACTTGATATTTTATTCTATATCCTTTACAGCAATGACAATGAGCAATCTAAATCCCTTCCTCCCTTCCTTCCTGGCAAGATCTTTACTCATCAGTTCAGTATGCAAAGAATGGGAATCACCATGACTAATTGGGAATGATTTCAGCAAACTGAAGTCCTTCAGGCACTCTGTTTTGTGGGACAAGGTAGCAGAGTATGAGTCTGGCCACAATCTGGAATTTAGGTCCAATTTACTGCCTCAATCCCATTTTATTCAGAATTTGGGCACGACTACAAACTACACTGTTCTTTTCTTTGATTATAGATGCATTGAAATTCTCTTTTGAGGGGGGAAATAACCCAAACATATGAGAGTCTGCTGAGGGGATATCATATCATTTCAACTCACTACTAGTGAAACTCCACTGACTGGACAAATGTCACCAGGATATTTACCCTAAATCAGTAACTTCCCAGAAACACAATTTCCCACAGCCTTGGGAGCAGTTCAGCATTACTTTTTAAGATACATGCAAGATAAAATTAACATGGTGGGAAACACTACCTACACATATGATTTCCCAAGTAGACAGATAATAAACAACACAGTGAAGGAGGAACCACCAGAGAAGTTTGCTCAAACAGAGAATTGAAAGTTGTTAACACAGAGATTCTGAAAATGGGCAGTTCTGGCCTCTGGAGAGATGTTTTACAGTCTGTGTGGCCTTTGGAATATTTTCATCCAAGAGGAGTTCCCTTGGATGAGACCCCTGGAAAATATTTTCCTTTGATCTCTGGTGTATTACTCCTCTTTTGCAGCCAGCCAAAGTTTAAAACTAACTTGACTCCCCTTTGACTGATACCACTTTTACAGTCAGATACAGAATAAGTATAGCAGGGATCAGAAAGACCCCAAGAAGCACTGCAAATAATCAAAACACTGCTCATGTTGGGCAGTGGAAAAATGAAAATTTTGGATATGTCCGGAAGAGACTTGTCTCATCAGCACCAGATGCTTAGACAGACATGGGCTGTGGAGAGAATCACAATGAGTATAGAACTCACAGTTGCACAGAAGACAATGCAACCAGATCAACTCATACCACCTGGGAATCTGGGCTCTGAAGACTGAAGTCATAACAATGGAACTAAAAATAAGTTCCCACAAACTGGCCCACTCGTCAGCACTGTATCTTGCCTTAGTGAAGCTGGAGATCTGCTACTAATACAGGCTTCTCTGCCCTCAATCATTTATTTTGGCAGCTCATAAAATATGGAAACTCTAACACTCAATATTCCCTACTCTCTCATGATTACTGTTCAGGGACAGACTCTTTATATCAAACAGAAACTTAAAGATTGTGGCATTTTATCAAAACCATAATGAAATCTTGTGCAAGCACAGTAATCAGAGAGGGCTATTTGTCAAGACATACTGTAGAGAAAAACAAAATCCCACAGTAGAAACAGGAGTGCTTGCTCTGCCGAGAGATACTGTGAAAATGAAGTGAAGCGCTTTTTTTCCTCCTCCTTAATCAAAACTCAGTATGAAAACAAAAACCTTACCAAATAACTTTTTCTGATAAAAAAAAATGTTGACTGGAAAGGGGTAGTGCATAATTTATACAGAAATAACATTAAAAGGGGGATTGTTCACATAGATATTTCTGACTGTGTGATCAAAATTTTGGCCCTGCGGGGAGCTCATGTTACTGCCACTGCTGGGTTGAGGCTGGATTTTACTGTCTCTGTGAGACAGTCAAAACCTGGGAAGTTGCTCAGGGAATGAAGGTGTGGGCAGATCTGATATTACTTAGGAAGTCCCTGGTGAGGGCATGCCTGTGTTTTGACCCCACCTGCTGCGCGAGGTTACCCATTCTATCCACAAAATATCTGTAGAGGTTTAAACTTGACTCATTGCTTAATGAAGAGAAGCGCTGGATGGGGACTTACATGCTCTGGGATCTCCTTCTGGCTGTGCTATTGATTTGCAAGCCAGAGGCCTACTCAGTAAATCAGGGATAACATTATTAAGTTACTTAAATAGACTGTTGGGATGTTAATTACCCAGCACATTTGCAGTCAGTCTGCCCTTCTGAAAATTAAGCCACTTGGCTGTCTAAATGATGCTTAGCTCTGAGTGCAAAGATCAAACACTTCAGCTTAAATGTCCCCATTCTCAGCTCCACAGGCTTTCATAGGACCATCATATTTTCAAATACCATCTCATTTCTAGAAGAGGAGGGCATGGTTAGGTCAGGATTATGTTTCATTTTTAACGAAGATCTTAAAAGAGACAGTGCTATCTAGTGTTATTGTTTGCACTGTTGTACAAGCACTGAATTTCTGACTGTATCTAAATGCTACTGAGTACAGGGCAGAAAGGGTGTGTGGCTACAGGGGTATAACAGAATTCTTTAATTTTGATCATAAGTATAATCTATTATTGTGGCAGAGCAATGCAAGGTTAGTACCTGTCAACAAGACAGCTGGAGGCCTCTTCTTCACTGACAAATGTTGAGTGCAGCTGTGCTTAGCCATGGCTTTGACATCATTCTGACTCTCCCACTCCTGATAATTGCTGCTTCTACTTCCTCAGGAGTGGTGCCCAGGTGGAATCCCGAAATCTATTCAAACCCAGAGAACAAATTAGCTCCTAGAGCTGCCTCGCCTTGTAGGCACCTGAATTCATTAATTGTTTAGTATCACTTGAAAGAACTTAATTTTAGAAAGTCCTTAATTTTAGTTACACTTAGACCCTCAGAAGTTGCTTCATTGGTGGACAACCACAGACAGAGCTGGGTTTTTCGTGTTCTTCACAGTAACATCCAATTTTGGCAGCAGCCCACACTGCAGTGAAGAAGTGGATATGATTATTTCCTAGGTTGGCATGATGGTCTCTTGATCAGGGCACTTGCCAGAGCTGCAGTTCTATTATCGATAAGCTAAATAATTCATGACTGCAGGACTCCTATTTCTTGGATTCAGAGTGATATGGAAAAGGTGGCAACTGGAACTAGACCATCCCAGTTCCAAGAGGTGTGCATTGTAGGAAGAAAGCAATCACACCTAGAATGCTTATTTAATGTCTTGTTTTGTCTCCATTCTGCATTACATTTATCTACAATGACAAACTAGAGGTGAAGCTGAAAGGTATACTGATCTTTACTGTTGTTTGGGTTTGGGTTTTCTTAAAGCATATTATTCACGTATGTTATGTTCATCAAAGCTCTAGGACTGGTTACGATGCTTTCTCCATATGTCCCAGGGATGCACCTGGGAGGGCTTTGAGGTAAGTTGTGATCTCATTCAACCTATACCAACCCCAAGTGAAGCAGGTGCAGATTCAGCATGCAACTATAACTAGTACTGCTGATTTGGAGCAGAATTGAACTGTTCGGCTGGCTTGAATCACCCACAGAGGCACCTGTGAGGTTTGTTTAGCCCACTGTAGGTATCCACAGCATTAGTGTCAGCATCTGAGTCAACATTCTACACTGTTTTTAGAATCACTGGGGAGATAGAATCTCCCTTTGGAGATGCTGTCTTTCTGAGCTGATTGCAAAGGAAGCCTGTGCAATTCTATGTCCAATTCTCCAGGCATAACAGCTCATGGATGTGGATATGAATGTATCTGGCCTCAAATGGTTTCACAGCTGGACCTCCATTTATAGACTTTTGCTCAGAGCAGTCGTCTGCTGAGGCGAGCTAGAAAACATCCAAGCATTTCCCTCACCATGGTAGGCAGTGCATTTTGAACATCCAGCAGAGCACAGACATGGCTCTGGCAGCAGCTGTAATAGTGGCAGTTTCCATCAGCCGTGCTGGTTATGGTAAACTTTCTAGCAGTGCACTTTTCCTGCTGTAAGGTGAATGGACATTATATCACCACTATATTAACAATATGTGATACATAAAAGTTACTTAATACCTGGGTATTAAAACTGCAAATAAATTTCCATACTATTGAGTAACTCTCACAGAAACCATCTTAAAAGATGTATATATTTATCTCTGCAAATAATTAAATTATTTCCTCCAGCAGTGCCCAATGAAATGTTATATATAAATCTGGAAATATTATTTCCTTTAAAATTTTCCTTCATAGTGTTTTATTGATCTCTTTCTTGTCATTGCACCACTATGAAACATCTCTGTTTTTCCTTCAGCTCACCATCAGTTCCCATTTGAAAAGTCTGTAAATTCTGTGCTCCTCTAAAATCTATAGATAATTGATTCCAGGAGTATGTGTCCACAGCAAACTGTGTAGCTGCAGTTCCACTTCATTTAACAATATACAGTTCTTTGTTAGGTAGAGATCAAAGAATATAATTTTATTAAGTTTTATTTGCCAGATTGGAAAAGAATGGGCTTGTTTTATTCAAAAAAAAAAAAAAAGGCCAGGCCAAATGTTTTTCTAATAGAATATAGAGTGCAAAAGGAGGTAAAACAAAACTAAAAGCAATTTCTATATATCTTGAAGTAATTTTCAACCAACAACAGCCTTAATATATACTGCATTCAAAATATTTCTATCATTACCATAGAATAGTGTCATTACCAAACAATAGCAAGGGAGAAAAGGGCTTGGGAAATGCAGAAGTAAACTAGTATTTGCTACAGTGTATAGCTCAGGAAAAAAAAGAGTTGGATGGAAAGTAAAAAGTGAAGTTACATCTAATTCTGTGTTACACTTCTATGCCTCTAACTTCATGCACTTGAACAACTTTGAGTCAAAGTGACTTTGTGTCTATCAGAACTACCAATTAATATGTGTAAGTGTCTGCAGGATCAGGTCTTGCCTATGTAGAAGATGTGTAAAGTCTGGGAGCAAGGAAATCCCTGATGGCTCAAGCACAATGCAGGACATCACTTCTGCAAACACATGGTCCTTGTACACCTGTGTGAGGGTGATACCTCAGTGGCACTGGGTTCAGAATGCTCTGAAACATCCTAAAGGGCTTCTCTGGCAAAAATGTCCCCTTTGTTTTGTTTTTTTTTCAATTAAGAGAAAACATTTCCACAATTGTTTAAAGATCTTTACTGAAAGTGTTTGAAAAACAGTTGAGATGAAGAATAGATGAAATAAAAAAAATCAAAACAGGATGTCCTGGAATGTAGCTGCCAATAGCAGCTTTGTTTTGGAATAGAGAAGTTCTCATCTTTTCTTTGGTACTTTATTGCTTCTGTTTTAGATTTTGGGAGGCCTGGGTATTTGCTTCTGCTTGAAAGCTTGGTAAAGATAAAAAGCAGAGTCCAGCCTTTCTTCACTGTAAATTAAGTGGTTTTGGAATGTGCAATCATCTAAAAAATTTGACACTGATGTGTGCCATGGAACAGCTTAAATAATTTTAGATATTGACTCCAATAATGTTTATTTAACTAGTTTATGATTCTGTGTGACAAAACAGCATAATCCCTGATACTCATTTATTTTATAAAGTCAGTTTTTTAGCTCTGGTTTCTTTTATATGAGGTTCATATTCAGAGTGTGCAGAGTTAAAAAATTGGATTAATTATTGTACAATGGGGCATTATAATTAGAGCAGATAACAGCCGCTTGCCCAAGAATTTGAAAACAAACAAACAAAAAAACAGTAAACAAATAAATAAATCCTGACAAAGTGGTTGGACAACAAATCAGTTTTTGCAATTTTTTGTTGAAAATTCTAAGCAGTGTGAAGAAAGTACACACTTTGAAATGAAAATTTTGGCATTTTTCACTTAAGTGACTTCTTAAGCCATTTTTCAAATAGTCCAAAATTCAAGATCTGAATGATTATTCAATTTTATCTAACTAAAGTGTTCAAAAGTAAACATTAAAGAATCATTATTTAATTTTTCTTTTAATCAAAGAAATATTCTATTTTCAGATTGAAAAATATCCAAGAAGAGGAATTTCCTTACATTCTTTTCATAGACTTCTAAGCTCTTCAAAAAACTCAAAGTGAACATCATACCAAGGCCAATAAATTATTTTACATAATATGCTGTGAAAACAAAAAATGATGTTAACTTTGTCATGACTTTGTCTGTCACTGTTCCAGGATGAAAACTGTTTCATTTAATGCCCAACAAAAGTAGTTGGTTTTTAATTCCCCAGCATCATCTAGAGAAGACAGTTTTTATTATCTTTTTTTTAATTTTTATTTCAGATTTATTTTTGTTAAGCAGAATGTTAAGATACCTGGTTTTGGAGTATGTTTAACATCTCTATCTATTGTTAGTATTTTCCATGTACCTTCCTTTTATTTTTCTCAATAAAATTGGCACAACAACAAGATTATTTTGCCAAAACTGGAGATAACCATACTTCATGAAATTAACTTATTCTGAGTATTGTTAATTAATGTAAGTAATATTATTTGACATGTTCTATTGCAATACTGTTTGTGTGTCTCTCAGGCTAATTTTCACAGTATTCTTTGGGGGTGTTTTGAGCAAAACAAACTGGGAAATAGAAGTCTGTGTTAATTCCTCCTCATTTTAGAAATATAACATGGACTACTTGTGGTATGTATGCTTTAAGATCACAGTTTCCCTGAGTTCTGTCTACAGTAAAACAAGATAGACAAGAGCCACCAGAGGGAGGTTGAGCCCATAGAAGGCCTATACCAAAGAAGCATATAAAACAGAAGTGTTTCTGGAAAGGAATATAGAAGAAAAAAAAGAACAAGGAAGAGAAAATAAAAAAAGAAGAAGAAAAAAAGAGAAAAGAAAAAAGAAAAAAGAAAAAATAAACACTCCAAAAATTGATATTTTGTGATTTAAATCTTTGGTTCATGTGCAGTTTGATCATTGTCCTTATCCCCTCATCTCTAAGAGATTATAGCAACCTAGTTAGAGAGAGACAAGGAAGAGAAAAATGGGCACTGAAGTGGAAATACTTCCACCAAAGAAACATGAAATGTTGCTTAGAGTCTTCAGCCTGAGGAAGATCTTGCAGAAATATGTCCCTCAGAGAAGTTGAACTTGCAGGAGATGGTCACTGTGCCTCATTTTTTTCAAGAGGGGATTTTACCAAATGACATAAACCCATGGAAGACTTGAGAAAAAATGTGGGGGTATGTAACAGTAAGAAATAAAATGTCAGAACTCATGGCAATGTGATGCAGGAGCAGTTTCGGGGAGATCAGGCACGCTTATAGTATAGAAATAATTCAAAGCCTGCTCTCATATATGGGGCTCTGGACTGTGTGGGTGTTTGGTCTGACTCACTCTTATCCTCCTTGATTTGTTTTTCTGAATAGGTTTCTGTGGCCCATGAGTGAAGGGCCTAGGAAGCTTTAACTCTGGCTCTGTAATGTTCAGTAATGTTTCTAAAGGTGATGAAGTCTTAAAGCACTGCCTTGCCTCACTTAGAAAATCTGTGGTGCAGTAGAGCAACTCACTCCAAGTCTTTAGCTAGCAACCAAAGATATCCATCATATCTAAACAACATTTTTTTAACTTACACAGATTTTTCCTGGAGTTCAAACAATTATTCACAGCCTGGAAAGAGGGCATCTGCAGTCACTTGGAGGATTTGGTCTCCTGCATGGCCATATGAGACACTTCAGTCAACTTGTGGGCACAAACATAATTTCAGAATTTCATGTGTATATATCTATGTTATCATATTCTTTCACCATGAAAGCAGTAACTACTGTATGTGGTAAAATGATATATTGTTGTCCACAAAATGTCTTTGGCAACAGGATGTTCACTAGCCTTGGAATTTTGCCTTGTATAAATATTTTTAATCTACTCCATGTAGGCATATTTTGGCTGCAAAATAAAGGGTTTTGGAGATTAATATATCCAAGCTCAGTTCTGCTTATACATCCTACAAACATCAAGGTTTTATTGAACTCTGCATCTAGAAACTTTGCAAAGCAGCTGTTTCGTTGGGTTTTTTTATTTTGCCTTCTTTACTCAAAGGGAGATTATGACTATATCCTATTTTTATACTCTACAAATGTAGTAATTTAATCTACAGATATATTTTCATTCTTCAGATGTAACATATATAAAGCATGTTCAAATTTATGATCATTGCTTTTCCTGTAATGAATATTATTGGCCTCTTTTCAAATGTCTACATTTTCCCAAGGACTGTCCAAATAGCTATTTATCAATGAATAAAGAATATAACAATTTTTTGACAGTATCAAGTACCTTTCAGCTGAGTACCTCAATGCTCTTTTCTACTATTTTTTTATCCTCACCACACCCTAGGGAGATATCTTTCACCAGTCTGTTTTATTGGCACAGCGACTGGGTCTCAGGGGAAGCTGCATGCCTGGTTTCAAGTCTGAGTCTCCATCAGTCAAAGGCAAAAACACAGCCCAAAGCTTCTGTCGCACCACTGCTCAGTGGAGCAGTGGGTTCTCTTGCTGGTAAAACTTCTGCAAGAAGAAGGCTAAGATGGTTGTTCTGCCCAGCTGCACTTTGCCATTTCTTTGTCAAGAGAAATTTATACATATTCACAAGTATACACCTTTATCTCATGCAACCATTTGACCAAGTTCTGTAGGTTATCTTTCTGCTGCACTGCAAGTGATGCTGGCTTTCTGAGATTGTCAGCCTTATGCTGGAGAAGATGACAGGTAAAGAGTGAGTCCCCTCACACCCCAGCCCTTGCTGTCTGAGCACAGGCAGTCCAAAAAAGGGACTCACTACAAGAAAACAAAACTGCCGCTGGTGGAGGGGTGAAGCAATTTAACAGAGAGAGGGCTGTTTCCCCAACTCAAATATCAACAGTTCTACTGAGAATACAGGAATAGCTTTCAGATGAACAATGGCCATTCACATCTTTGTCCAATTTCTGCCTCAATCTGGATGTGATAAGATGTCTGCAAATGCCAGTTCAAAATACAATTTAACAGCTGCCCGAAGTGCCACAAGTTTAAGTCAAACCTCATTTGAGCAAAAAATGTGTTTCCCACTTCTTACAGAGCTGGAAGTTGTTGCTTGCACTGGTGGTATGTGCTTTTCTTCATGTAGCACTGTATACATTTCAAGTGTAATACAAGAAATATTAATTGAAAGAGACTGTTGGATGTTTTATTTATACTCGCTACCACATGATGTTTTTCAGAACTTTGCTGGGACAATTAGTCTAGTTCTCCTGTAAGCTTTTTATCATTACAGAGGACCAGACTCAGTGCTGTCCTCAGCAGCACAACACACATATGACATCTTTAATTGGAAATGAAAGGCTGACATTGACACCGTCCTCTGCCCCTTCCAACCCAGCTCCATGGCCTTCATGATGTGTGAGTGTGAGAATGCAGGGGTGGCAGATGGACCCTCTTCCCTCTCACTCTCCTGCCCCAGAATTCATCAGAGTAGTGAAAGTACCTTTTTCATGCTTTCAGTGAGCTTTTGGCCGAGCTCATGTCCATAGGAACAAAAAACAGATGGAGGAGTTGCAGCAGTGACTAGAAGCAGGTTTCTAGAAATGCAGAGTAATGCAGAATGAGAAACAGGGCAGAGCTGTTTCTTAGCTGTTGCTTAGCAGATGACAGTGCCACTTGGAAAAATAACCAAGAGATGCTGTCTTTAGAGAGGTGAGGCAGTATCTGTCCTCAGTTTGACATTGCCATCACTGTTGACTCAAAATGTGTCATTGTCCGTGGACTTATGACCTAATATATCCACTAGCCTGGAAAAAGGAACAAAAGTACCCCATGTCACATTGGAGTGACACATGTACATTGCTTTTTTTTTTTTGTGATAGAGAAAATAAACTCAATTCTTCAAGTTTTCATGATAAATCTCTTTATTCATTTTCAAATCTTCCTTCACAGTATTTAACTTTCTTCATCTTGTGCATAGCTGTGTCCTCCTTGAAATCCAGACCTCATATCACATTATTTTATCTGAGACCTTATAACTTTCAACCAAGTTATCTGCCATAGGTTGTGGCAAACTTCTTGTAGTTGTGTTAACTTCCTCTGGAGTAAGACCTGCAATAGCATCAGGCTGAGATTTAAGAAGAACAAGATTCTCAGTAGCCCCAGTTACCTTCTGCTGTACTGATGGGATGCAGAATCATGGAGGGGGTTGGATTTTGGATCCTATGGCAGTCTTGCAGCTATACCAATTCTCACATTCGAATGAGCTGTTTGTTTATGGGCCAGAGAAATATTATGTTCCCTTAAGGAATGATATTACATTTTTTTCCTATTTCCCAGGGGCTTGCCCTGCTCTTCCTGCATGGTTTCCCACAAGAGAGAAGCGATCTGGACTATGAAATGGATGCTATTTTGTGAATAGTTAGCTTAATGTGTTTACAATGTGTTAATGATACTAAAGCATAGAAAGTCTTTAAATTAATGCTTTTGCAGACTGAGCCACTGTGTACATAGAGACATTTTTCTTCTTGCCACTGCCCTTTTAAAACACAGTTTTCCCTCTAAATCATTTCTACCATAACTTCACCATCAATAAGAGCAAATACAGGCCTCTCCCACACATATGGAAAATTTCCAAATAGAGACCAGTCTTCATCAAAAGTATTTTCCAAGCCTTGCCACAGAATAGCTTCTCTTTCCAAAAGAGAGGTTCTAATATCATGTAACCTCATGTGATCATTGCTGGCTGATTAATGATGGCCACTCTTATACACTGGAGACATTGAAAGTGTTGGTGGTAGCTCTCCTCCTGATCTCTACCCTTGCTCCTCAACACCTCTGTTTTACCACCAGAGATGATGGAAATAATGCCCTTGCACTCCCATTGTGATATTTTGAACTGAAAATATTTGGTCTTGCCTCACAGGCCTCTCTGGATACATTCTTCCTTAGTTTAACTTCACTTACTAAACCCTTCAGGATGTTATAACATTTAATCTTCTACATTTTTATTTATTATGTGACAGTGCTGGCTTTGCTCCTTTGGCTGCACAGGATACACATTTTGTGTCCCAGGAGTCACCAGGGATCGTGTGAATGTCCCAGTAACAGAGAATGCAAAAAGTATAAGATTTAAGTACAAAAATGAGGATTAAACTCTTAAGACCTTGCTTTATACTCACAGTCCTCCAGCTAACATACCAGTGCTCCTGGCTGGAGTCTAGTAGTAAAAAATTCTAGTATTTTGTTCGACAGGAAAGATTCAGAATAATATTGTCTTTTTGGTTATACCTGTGTAATTGAACAGTACATATTTCTGTGGTCTATGTAGTCATGTTTCACATAATCTGCAATAATTAGCAAAGCCTTGTTGGCCTATAGCACTCTTAGCTGCAAAGCAGAGTGTGTGAATTGCTCCTTGAGGAAAATTCACCCTTAATGTAATTCCATTAACTTCATGCCCTTGAGATTTATACTGATATCTACTACTAACATCAAAGGTCTTGGATAATTAAAGTGAAGAATAAAAATTACCCTTTTCCATCCCTTAAAATTCCACCCAGGCTAGAAGGGAAATCCCCTGTGGTTTTTATTGTCCGTTCCCATAAGGATAAACAACCTTTTCTGAGAGCTCTTGTCTTTACCCATTGTGACACTTAAATGGACACTGCTGGGTTGAAAGTAATGCTCCCAATTCTAGTTCTTATTTGCACTAGTATAAATCACAAGTAGCTCCACTGCAAGAAAATGAGTTACAGTGGAAAAAAAAAAATCAGTGTAGGTGGGAAGAAAAACAGACTCTCATATTTATAGCAAAGGAAAGAGCACTATCTATATGTTATCTACAACCTGTCAGTGTCACAGAAATCTATTTGTTCTTAAAATCTACTTATCAGTCTTTATGGTGATTAACTCAACATTTCCATAAACTTACAGAGTTTACATATTTCAATTATATTTTGTTTCCACCACATAGCTAAAAAAATACTTTTCACTACTTCTGTAGTATAATAAATAACAGTCTTTAAAACAGTCTTATCAGGAAGTTTTAAGAAATTAAGGATTCTACTACTTTAAACAGTAGAAAACCACTACATGTTCCTGTCCCAAATAACATGTTGCTATCCAAACCTTGAGGAGCTTATATGAAAGTTTTGGTAAACCATATGCATCATTTCAGTAGCATTTCTGTGCATCAACTATATAAGATTAAGTTGAAATTTTCTTCTGTTGGGAAGATACCTTTACTTAAAATAATTGAAAACTTCACTGCTTGTTAGAAAATTAGAAATATAAAAAACAACCCATGAAAAAGAAAATCCACATTAAAAATTTTTTTTGTCATAATGAAGATATTGAAATTTGAGATTTGAAATTTGTATGATCAAATAATTCTTGGAAGATCACCCTCTAAGCCTCAGACAAGGTTTCCACACTGCCCAACCCCACCAGCACCAGGGAGGATCAGGACCTGTGGAGGTTGGGGCAGCCCTATCAACATGACCCTTAGAAGAATAAACAGTTTCTGGTCCAACAACAACCTGTGCGGGTTGGCAGGAACATGGTAGGCTTCCAGCAGGACCCTGTTTGTATTTCATCAAAACTTCATCAGACTGACACATTCCTATGAAATACTTCTGTTTCCCCATACTGGCATTTTCCAACAAAAGAAGTGTTTGATCGCTGGCTCCCAACCAACTCTATTCTGAAGCAATCTGTACAAGCTGGCCCATAAACAGTAACAGGTTATTTCCAGCAGTCTACACCTGACTGACACATACTCAGCTCTCTTTCACTATCCAAACTATTCCTCCAGGCACTTTTGTTTACAGACATATCCTTTGGGAAAGAGCATAATTTAGTCTCACTGAGAAAAATATATCAGTGGTCACTGATCAATGTAATATACTTTAGAGACTAAACCAGATTAAAGTGAGCCTATGAATACCACCAAATACCAATCAATATTTGAACTGTTTATCTATATATACGCTAAAAGTGCATTAGCAAAATAGCAACATATATACAAAGCTGCCCATTGTACCCATGCTGGTCCATTTTTCTTCAGTCTACAGCTGTGCACCTAGCCCCGCTGGTTGTAAAATGCCAAAACAGTGCTCCTGACAGATCACACCTGCTTCAAATAACACATCTCACCCCACACTAATCTACAGCTATAGGCTGGTTTTAATGATTTTAAAATGCTGGTATTAACTCTTAATGCTCAACTAGTTTTTATGGAAGCAGCAGAGTACATTTTGTCCAGTTTTAATACAACCCCAATAAAACAGCTGGGAAATTGCAGTGCCAGAGAAAAGACATTCAAATCTACCATTTCCCCTATCGTAATAATAATCAGCTTGACAAAGTCAGATAGTAAAGCAGATTGTAGCACTTTGGGGCTTTTTATACGTATATTTAATTATATTGTTAAGTTCCCCATTTGAAAGCAATTAAAAAAATACTTTCAGTTCAAGATTATAAAACTACCCACTTCTGATTTCAGCCTGACATTTTTATTGGTAATCTGAGTTATAACATGCTCAGGTTCATTCCTCCTTGATTGGCTGCTGAGCTTTCTGCCAGGATTTTATAGCTTTATGGGAAAGTTCAGTATTTAAAATTCCTTTAAATTCATGGGCTACTCCTGCTTCTGAAAAAGCTTCTCTTGACTTCTCAGAAACGCATAACAAGAGTCCATGTTTACTTAAAAACATCTGCTTCATCCTTTTTGCTTTAATATAAAAAGTGGGCTGATGTTTTCCATGTTTTCTGTTGACTGTCCCTGGAGGTGTTTAAGGAAAGACTGGACGCAGCAATCAGTGGCATGGTCTAGTTGACGTGGTGGTGTTCAGTCAAAGGTTGGACTCAGTACATTCAGAGGTCTTTTCTCACTTAATTGATTCTATGATTCTGTAATTCTACCCTCTTGTCAAACTATGAGACGGTTTCTTTGGGGCTAAACTTGGCTCCCCTCTATCTTGCCACAGCCAGTGGAGTTGTGGCGTGAGATGGGGTGAAAAATGGGCATCCCAGAGGAAGGGCTGGCATGCCACAGTAGTGTACACCAGTCCCAAGGACTTTGACTGAGGTCGTAGGTACAACTTGATGTGAGCAAAGAGTGGGCAGGAAATCTCAGTGCCTGGGCCTGTTGGTGGTTTCCCAGATGAAATAAAAGCGGCACAAACACCACTAGCAGAAACACAGACACCAGGAATGTGCCTTTTGCAGTTTTACAGGGAAACTCAGATCATATAATGCTAGCAAGTGCAAAGAACTGCTCTTTGTAACAAAGACGGGGACAAAAAGAGCACACTGAAATGGTCTAATTTTTGTTATATGGTTCTGCAGCAGTTCAGTTCTTCTAAAATTCTGTTCTGAGCTATTTCCAATAGCTACTTCCAATAGCTTTTCTAATTCCAAGTTACAATTTGTGTTGTTTTTTCTGCTTTTCTTTATTCCTTTGCACACCAACCACTTGTCTACCTAGGAGGCGAGTGGAGACAAAAGAGGGTGCAAGGCTGCTGGCCACATCACTGGGACTGCAGACCATGCCCAGGAGCTCTGATGGTGATGCAGCAGCTCTGCAGGGAGTCACCAGCATGGAATCTAGGACATCAGTGTGCCATCTCCTGAGAGAGTGCTGTTCCCTCAGCATCTGCAACAGAAATTGGTAAAGCTTTGGCCCATGACAGCACAGCCATTCCTACTCTGTAACAGAGGATGCTTGGGTAATGTTATAGTCATGATATTCTGAGGAGAATGAACTGAGTACAGTCTGCACTGAGGCCATCCCTGTGTCAGGCACTTGGCACTGCTTCTGGTAAATACATAATACTGAGTGGCTACTGATGATAGATGTTACTGCAGTGTGGTGAATGGACCAAATGAGTTTTGTAGAAGCTAAACCTCTGTCAACAAATGAGAATCATCACACCAGACTTTTGAAACATGCTTTTGATGCCAGTTAGCAAGAGGCTGCTACCTTGCACTTATCCACACCAGCAGGCTGAACCTCAGCAATGATTTTTATGCCCCACCAATGCAAGTTTGTTTTTCCAGACTTCTTTAAGAAGGCAAAAATTCACAGCTAAGTCTCCCCCAAACTTAACACTGTACTTACTGAAGGAACATGGGGTGTATGAAAACACAACAGTAAGAAGCTGTTTATACCCTATAATATTATAACTCAGCTTTTGTCATAAATCTCTCTCCTTGATTGCACATACCTCCAGCATGAACTCATGCTCCTTTTGATTTTCCTCTTTATTACCCTTAGCCAACTGAGTGATGTGTGAGTTCCTGTCATGGTGCTGACTCTATTACAAAGTGCAAAGGTAATTTACATTACAGGGCTGGCAGGGAAACCAATAGCATCGTGCCTGGGAGGTGTGCAGCTCCAACAAGCCTCTCTCTTTTATGGGTAATGGGGAGCAATATTTATTTAAAAAACAAACTATAAATTTCTGCCTCTGCATAGTCAGAGGCAAGTCCTTGGATTGGGAAAGCAGATTTACACTTAGCCCGCTAGTAGCTTCGTGAGGAGTCAGCATCTTCATTTGAGTGAAAGATCCCAAGAGCAGAGCCTAAGCCACCCCCTCACCAGCTGAATTCCTTTGGCTCATCGTGGGGGAATCAGAGGAGTGGGGAAAAAGAAAATTCATGTTTCTTTGTTTAAGAGGCTCACTGTAAATCAAGACCCCCTGGAGTCAGAGCTGCAGTTTTCACACAGCTCCATACCCTGTACTACACGGAAATTTTAATTCAGTTTGGATATAAACAAATCTTCACTCTATGAGTTCAGGCAGGGGCAAAAGCTCACCCAGGAGCATAGCCTGAGTGAATGGGGTCAATCTTCAGAGGGCCAGGAGAAAGCAAATCCTTTCCAGGTGGCACTCAGTGGATATTCACAGTATCAGTGGAAGCAACTAATTTCAGAGGCCAGTCACCATACACTCTCTTTATAACCATTAAGGAGAGATAGGCACCTCAAAAAGTGGTTTAGAAAACCCTGACTAGGCTCTTACTGTGGTCAGTGCTTTGAGGAAAGCTTGTCATTGCCCAAGGTGTATAAATGTTACTCCTTCCTGAGATAGGAGCCCACGATTGGCCTGCATGACCCATCTGCTGCTCTTCATCTGTGCCACTGCTAGACTGGAAAATTCAAACCTCCCTGTGGCTGGGGACACTGGCACAGCATCAGCCCCATCCCAGGCTCTCAGACAAATAGGAATGGTAAGAGGCACTCCAATGTCTGTCAGTTTTGATTCAAAATACTGCAGGATACACCCCAATGCCCCAAATTCTATAAGCACCAGAAAAATTTCATTATATGGTGAAAGGCCATTTTCAAAAGCAAACCTGTCCCAAACCAACGTTCTGACCCCAAACTGTGCACTCAGAGAAATATGTTATTGCTCTGTTCATACAGATCAACAGGAAACTTCCCCACTTTCATATACATTCCTTGGATTTACATGTTCTGTTTTACTTTTTAAGAAGTTTAGCAATATGAAAAGCTACAGTGATACATGGAAGCCCTCAAGTCACTTCTGCATCACATAGGGAAAAGGATTTTCCTGCATCTTCTTCCGGTTACTCATGGGCACACTGTTTTCATGCTCCAGTGAGAATGTTTAAATAATTGTTGTAAAACATACATTAGAACAGCTCTTCCTCTGGTATTTGACAACATTTTAATATTAGAAATATGTTTTGAAAAGATAGTGAAGTTTGATAGATACAAAATTAGGGTCCATTTGATAAAAGCTATTCAAAGCAATCAGTTCCTATTTCAATTATATGTGAGTTGCCTGACCAGGTAATATTGTGAAATGGACTTTAGCACCCATCAAACTCAATGTTTGTTGAACTTCAGAGGAAACAGTGTGTTGAATTGCAATGGTGGTCATGTATCTTTCTTTACTCACGGATGTGCTGCACAGCTTCACCAGATGCATTTCCTAGTAATTTGCATGCAAGACAATTCAATATCATTTCCTCTATTGGCTTTCAGTGCACAGCTTAATTCAAGTACTTTCATAAAGGGGTTTATTTTAAGCCAGGGATATTAGGACTGGGAATCTTTCCATAAAAGTATAATTTTCTACCCCTCCCTTAGCAGGAATGGAAAAGAATTATGCTCTGTATAATTTTAAGAGAGCTTCAGCATTAATACAGTAGAAACCAGTGTAGCCTCTCTATAAATACTCTCACACCAAACATTTCTACAGGACTTGTTTTTGCAGCAGTAGCTTAACTCCAAAGCCATATAAATCTACCTTGTTTGTAAAACTACTGTAGGGCAATACAACACAGGCCAAATCTTCATTCCTCTGACATCCATAAGACTGATAGCAGCAGAAGAAAGCAACACTCCCATATGTTTATTATATAATATTTTATGCAGCTGTCATGCTCCACTAGCTTTGCACCAAGCTGAAGTCTGACCTTCATCTTAGTACGAATGTGCAGGGCAGAGTGACTGCATGTAGGCTGCTTTATTCACCAGCCATCCCTGGGTGTTGCATTATCTCCCTCTGGGGCTTGTTCTACATCTGCTCTAAGGGTGTGTTTACGCTGGAGTGAGTGTAGTGTGAGTAGACATTCCTGAGTAAGCATTTTAAGGAGTTTTTGAGGACTGTTTGCAGCACAGCTGTGATAGCACAGACTTCAGTGCAGACTGGGGTCCCCCATATTTGCTCCGCTTTAGGGCTAGTCTGCCTGAGACCAAAATTGCTGGCCAGGACAACCTCCCCAAAGTCCAGGGAACTTGGACTTAGTAGGACCGCTCACACTCTTGTTCTCTCATTCTGTGCACAGAACAAGGTGGTGAGATTGCCGAAGATGGAGCAACAGCCCATAAGCACATCCAGTATCCCACTGTCAGCAGACACCATGCACTAAATGCATTTATTAAGTATTGAATTCTAGACAGCCAGAAGAAAAATGCATAAACACTCACTTATCTCTAGGCTGCCTGGACTAAGAGAACTGTCTGTTTGCCTTTCACATTGAGACCAGCCTAAGCTCTTAAGATTAGTATTTGGGAGGGTTATAATGTTAAAGAAGCACAAGGTCATGCTTTAAAATGGGGTACTTCAGTGTGGATGTCTACTGATCAACATATGGTTTCTTTGATGGTTGTTCATGTTCTTTATATTCCCCTGGCACTTGGAGCATCCCTCAATAATCCAGGCAAGCCAGAGTGACATGAAAAAAATCAAGGGTGTTCAACAGGAAGGAGAGTGCAGACTTAGATCCTAAGCTGACAGATGGAAAGAGCATGAGCATATTTCTCTGCATTGTTCTGCTTTACTCTTAATCTGATGTTCTAGCAAAATAACTCCTGTGTCCTTCTCCCTGTAGCTCACACATTCCTGTGTTTGTTTGTTCTCTGTTCAGTCAATGAACTGTGACTGTGACTGCATCTCTGACTTAAGAGTTTGCATCATTTTTTCTAACCTTCTTACCCATGTTTCAGCAATTGCACACAGAAGGAGACCTCATGTGATAGCGTCTGTCTTTTCTCTTCCAATGCTCCTCAAGGTCCAGCCAGGCCTCCCAGACTGAATTCTTGTAGATGCTATTTGAAATTATATTGGTTATTCTGAGAAAAATGCACAGAAGTCACCAAAGATGATTTGAAGACACGGTCCCTCTAAAGACACTTCCTAAAAAGGAAAGTATCAAGTGTCTATCCAAGCATTTACATCAAGTGTAACCAAGGTAATCAGTGCCATCATTATCCTTTAAACACAGTATTAAATTGGACCTGAAGCATCTGCAGTCTGATTTGTTGGAGGGTGCTGAATAAGCTGGTTTATTTCTGAATACCCTGACTTCTTCACCAGTGAAACAGGGATAAAATTAATTTCCTCCACAAGTCTTTTGAGATTCATTAATTAATAAGGACATCTACAGAAATGAAGTTTTATAAGGAATTATATTTAATATCTTTATATCATTTTGACAAGTCTACTTGTGTTCAAAATCTGCCCTACTGGTGGAAATGAAAATTGTTGTGGCTCAAGCACTTGTATAAATATTATAAATCTAAATATTCACGAGTTTTTTCTATGCTTGTATCTCCATTTTCTTTAAAGAGGAAGATTTCTTTATCTGAACTTTTACAGTTGAACTGTTTGAAAAGTATCTTAATTAGTAACAGTGTAGCTCTGTTGTATGGAGGAGAATTCTGGCTGTACCTTTCATACTTGTAATAATTTCTTTTTATATATTGTAACAGTTTCAAACAGTAAGCAGCACATTGTTATAGCTGGCTATTTATTACACCTACTGTACAAAAGGAACCAAGTCTGTATTACTTTTTTATTCATATAGATGTTCCTATAAACCAGATAGTTAAGTGATGTATTTATTTTGGTTTCTAGCCAAGCAGAAATATTTAAACCCTGCTTTTGGAAGCAAGAATTATCTAATCACTCGCTAGCTTTTATAATAAAGCATTTATCATGGAACATTAATCCATTAGTACTTATTTTCCATCCCATCCTTTCACTAGCACCTTGCTTTGAACAAGGTTGAGTTTGGCTGTGATTTTTCCTTTTATCATATATCATAGTTACATGATGGGACACACCAACATTGAATTCAGAAAAAAATCTTGCACTTTGCTTGAACTTGGCACCCAGATGTTCTGCTTGTGCTTCCACTGCTAACAAAATAGTGCATGTGTGAGTTCTGAAATAAGTCTTTCATTGTAATGTACCAGGGTTTCGTGGCATGTGGAAACAGCTAAGAATAATTACCTGCTAAAGAAAAACCTGTGTTTAACTAGCTTTGTTATTTCACAGCTTTAATTTGCATAGCACATCACCAAACTGCCACACTTAAGTTCTCTGGCATTAAAGGCAAAAATTAAATGCTTCAGGGGAATTTTTTGTTTTATTTTGTTTTGTTTTGCCAAATTAGAGATTAAAGGTAACCCCTGACTAAAAAGTGCAGTCTCTGACTCTGTGATGACACATCACCTATGGTGCCATGTGGCTGATCAAAGGTTGGACTTCCTCGGGCTCTTGCCGGACCTGCATTTTCAAAGCCACTGCTCAACACAGAGTCAGCTCAGGACCAGAAGGTGACATGTCCTCTTACGGCACAAAGCCAACAAGAGGAAGGGGAGCACTCGGGCAACTCCACAGTCTCATTCCATTTTCTTAAGGTCCCCCTGAAAAGAGAGAAAAAAACAAAGAAAAGGAAGGTGAGAAAATAATGAAAAAATAGGTAGGAAGGTCCTTGTGGAGCAAAAACCAGAATGTCTGTGCAACTGAGAAGTCTCTGCTTATCTATGGCCATTGTGGGCTGCTCTTCCAAGCAGCAGTTGGATGCCCAGGTAGGTAGGTAGCTATCTGTCTCTGGAGATATCTCTGGAGATCATAACAGCTGGATCTCTCCTCCATTCCCCAGAGTGTGCTGGGACCAGGAACAGGGCTCAGGCTGCAAAACTCAGCTGAACTCAAGATCATTCCCCTTCCCACATCTCAAACACTGCACAACATTGGTGCTGTGTGACCCCAGACGGGTTCTGCAGGCTGGTGTCAAAGAGAGGCTGCTGCATTTGTTTCCCATTTCTATTAAGAAATGTTCCATTTGTGAGCCAAGAAACCACCCCTTTTTGTAGCATGCATTACAGAATGTATGAAATATCAGAGCCAAATCCTGTGAACTCTGGGTGCAATCTTTACTGCTGGAGTAGATCCTTTGCAACCCATAGGTGTAATAAATACTATGTCGAGCTTTTACAGAACAAGAGCCAAACTATTATTATTTGTAGCATTGGAAGACCCTGATTCATTCCACCTCTCTTTGCAGATTTAACTGAGGCCTGTGTTGAGTGCTGGCTTTAGGCAGGCTGCAACTCAGGAAGATGAGTGACTTGAGTGACCACAGTGATTCGTGAGGCTTGGATAAGTCAAATAAAATGCACGCACAAAAACAAACTGTCCACTGGAGAAAATTACTCCTGGGAAACAGGGAATAAAGGAGGAGAGGATTTTGAAGACTGTGCATTGTTTCATTATTCAGATATAAACTTTCCTGTTGGTTGTTAATAGATAGGTGAGGGCATTGTGGTCTCTGTGGTCTCCAGCGGAAAGTGCCTGTCACCCTATTACCCTGTGGGGGCTTAAGGTGTCACAAAGTAACAGAGTACAGACACAGGAGTAGTTCTTTGTACCTGTAAGACTTTAATCTTCATTACAAAGTCTCCCCTATGATTTTAGAAGAGCATAAATTTGTGTCTTTTCACTGTAGGTTTTTAATCCTCAGATGATTAATGCACATCCTACACCTGTACTTCTCACAGAGCTTCTGTGGACATTAGAAGAAATTTTGTGTGTAAATATGGATGAAATGCAGGTTCAAAGAAAGCAAGCTAGTCACTGAGCAAAAGTCCCTAAAAATTCACTTTAAAAATTCTTTTTAGTGTCCAAGCATTTAAAAGAATACAACAATATGGTCATGGTTGGAACATGAAAAGTCAACTTCTTGATAAAGTTACATTTTCTTAACTTATTCCAGTAATTCTTTCCTACTAATTTATGTGGAAGTTTTATCTTTGCAATACATATATGCACAAGACTATATCCCTATACTTCTGAAAATAGGCCTACCCTTTCAGATTACTTTTATTTTCAATATACTAATGTTTATATTTAAAATACTCTTCTTTTTTTATATATGCTTCACTTTTTTATTAGAAAAAGCACTGCAGATTTTTTTTCATGGGTAATTCAAAGTTATATTAAAAAATTATGTGGATTGAATATCCAGATATTACTATTAACAGAAAAAAATTATTCCTTTCTTCCCATTGGGAAAACTGTAACTGCCTTCTCAAATCAAGTTATCAGCTCAAGAATCTGAGCATTTCTGTCATTAAAATGGTATTACTTCATTTTTTAAGTTCATTAAGTGCAGGTGCATGTAAATGATCTGATGGAATTCCCTCAGCAGCCACTGAGCCAAAGATTAGTTCAGCACTTGTGTCAAAACGAGTAGCATCAGGAACACTCTAACTTTTGAAGCTGAGGGCTGTTCCATTGGGCTGCTCCAGAATCCAGGAAAATGTAATGAAGTCAAATTCAAATCACCTTTCTTCTTCTGGAATCAGACTTACTTGTATAAATAACAACATGTAAAATAATATGTTGTGAAATATTATACAATAAATGGAACAATGGAGTGCAATACAATTACTGAAGAGTGCAACAGCAATTGCACTTCAATTACTGGAGTGCAATAGCATTACTAAAGAGTTATGAAACCAGAAGCTGAACTTTCTACCAGTTGCTGACACTGGGACACTATTAGGAAAACCTCTTTTGACAGGGACATCATATCTTTTGATGAGCCTTCTGACCTCTCCATGCTTTGCTGGATGACATTCCTGCATGATACAGAATGTCTTACCCAGCCTGGTGCACAATTGTCCTGAGAGATGTTTATAATTCATGAGAGACCATTCAGAGGGACCTCAGCAGGCTTGAGGGTTGAGCCCATGTGAACCTCATGAAGTTCAACAAGGCCAAGGGCAAGGTCCTGTAGCTGGGTCAGGGCAACCCCAAGGACAAGTACAGGCTGGGTGGAGAATGGACCATGGGGAGAAGAACTTGAGAGTGATGGTGGACAAAAAGCTGAATATAACTTGGCAATGCATGCTCACAGCCCAGAAAGTCAACTGTACAGTCACGGAGATCAGGAGAGATGCCTGAGGACCAAAAGAAAGCAAATGTCACCCCACTCTTCAAAAAAGACAAGGAGGAGGAGGCCAAGAACTACCTGCCAGCCAGCCTACCTCAATCCCTGGAAAGGTGATGGAACACCTCATTCTGGAGGCCATCTCTACCCACATGGATGATAAGAAGGCGATCAGGAGTAATCATCATGTATTCACAAAAGGTGAAATCATGCTTGGCCAATCTGATTGCCTTCTAAGATGAAACAACTGCCTGGAGGGATGAAGGGAGAACAACAGATATTGTCTACCTCAATTTCAGCAGCACTTTCAGTACTGTCTCTCACAACATCCTCATAGACAAACTGAGGAGGGGAGTGAGGTAGATTAAGGTGGATTGAGAACAGGCTGAACAGCAGATCCCAGAAGGCCGTGATCAGTGGCACAGGGTCCAGTTGGAGATTTGATCTGGGCCCAGCATTGTTTAACTCATTCATCAATTGCTTGGATAAAGGGGCAGAGGCTGCCTCAGCAATTTCCCCAATGACAGCAAGCCAGGAGGAGTGGCTGATATCTCAGACAGCTGTGCTACACTTCAGAGGGACCATGGCAGGTTGAAGAGATGGGCAGAGAAGAATAATCTGAAATTCAGGAAAGGCAAATGCAAGGTGCTGCATGTTGGGAAGAATAACCCCAGGCACCATTACAGGCTGTGGGCCAACCTCCTGGAAAGCATCTCTGTGAAGGTGACCAAGCACTGGAACAGATTGCCCAGAGGTTGTGGAGTCTCTCTCACTGGAGATGTTCAAGAATCATCTGGACACAATCCTGTGCCATGAGCTCTGGGATGACCCTGCTTGAGCAGGAAGGTTGGACCAGATGACTGTGGTCCCTTCCAACCTGATCCATTCTGTGATTCTGCGATTCTGTGTCCTGGGCTGCATCAAAAGTAACATGCCTAGCAGGTCAAGGAAAGGGGTTTTCTCCCCCTACTCTAATCCCCACCTGAAATACTGTGCTCAGCTGTGAGGATCCCAACATAAGAAGGACATGGACCTGTTGGAGCAAGTCCAGAGGAGGCTACAAAGATGATCAGAGAACTGGAAAACTGCTCTACGAAGACAGGCTGAAAGAGGTGGGGCTATTAAGTCTGAAGAAAAGGAATCTACAATGGAGATGGAGAGGGACTTTTTAAAAGGACCTGTTGGGATACGTTGACAGGTACTGGCTTTAAACTGAAAGAGAGCAGGTTTAGATTAGACGTTAGGAAGAAATTCTTTACCATGAGGGTGGTGAGGCATCGGAACAGGTTGCACAGAGAAGTTGTGGATGCTCCATCTCTGGAAGTGTTCAAGACCAGGGTCTAGTGGAAAGTGTCCCTGCCTATGGCAGGGGGGTTGGATCTGGGTAGTTCTGAAGGTTCCTTAAAGCCCAAATGATTCTGTGATACATGTGCACATTGGAGAAACAGATCCATCTACGCTGACCTTCACCAAGTACAAAGGGGAGGCTTATGATCGTGCAGGACTGGCCTCCTACTCATCATCTTTATGACTGAGAAACTTAACCTTCCAGGATATATGAGCATAGTGACAGACCTCAGTGTCTTCTGAATAACAATTCAAATGCACTCATTTGATTCGCTTTTTGCATTCATTAATTAAATACTTACTGAAAATTTTACAGAGGGGCAAATGTTTGCAAAAACCAGCCTTATCACATTCTTCTCATCACAGGGTTGAATAGGGAGCAAAGCAACACTGATAGTTAAGGTAGGTCTCAGTCTTCCAAGAAAATTTAAATATATTTTACTTCTGTACATTCCCAACTAGAAATGCATTTCCCAACAGGAAAGGTAACTCTTTTGGGATTTATCCTTTAATAGACTACCGAATGTGACTACAATCACAGGAAATATTGCATACTTTTGTCTGTATGTACTTAAAGACATTACAAGATTTCTCATATGGGGGGTATTGTTAGCACTGTTAAAATACAAAAAAAAAAAATCTCTCCACTAAAAAAAAGCTAAATGGAAAAAACAATCAAAATTGCCTAAGCAATACTATCACATAATTAGGTTGCCTGGCATAAGCTTAATACATGAAATGTCCTCAGTTCTCATGCCATTCTCTGTCTTGATTAAGGAAGGAACTAAAAGACCATACTTTTTCCATTGCTAAATTTTCCATTGTGAAATTTGACATGTTCATGACTGCAGAAGCTCTGTTAATCAATAAATCACTAGACAACTTTGATTAATTAACTAGTCAACAACTCGTAAGACAGTTCAGTCAGAACATCTGCATTTCCTTTTGTCCTATGTGATTTTTTAGTGAAGTAAAATGTGGCTGTTTCTTTCCCAGACAGTTTGCTTTAAATGTTCTATGGAAGAATTATGGATTATTTTGATTTGTGCTTCAGTAGCAGCTAACAGTCTCTTCTAAGCTCCGGCCTTAATTTGTGCAAGGTTTTACATGATCCCACTTTAATAGGCAAGGCTGGGGGTAAAGAGATGCAAAGTAATTCCAGGGGTGCTCGTCCGTACCCCCACAGAAGCCCGGAGGCAAAGCCTGCACCAGAGCTGGGATGTGTGGAGCCCTCCCACAGCACCCTGCCAGCCACGCTGCCTGTCCTGCGAGGAAACACAGAATGCTCTGCTCTAAGAAAACAGCATTGTTTTCAAATACAATTTGCCAGCGTGAGCTTTCCTGTAAAAGGAACCATCTTATTAGCACTCTGGGTGGGATGTCATCCTCCAACAGGATGTCTCCCACGGAGCCATCTAACCTGCACTCCAGTGCTGGGTGCTGAATGCTGTCATCCTTTCAAAGTCAGTGCCCAGCCCTTCTGCAGGGTATTCAGGGTGGTGGAGGATGGCAGCAAGAAATGAAGAGGCACACGTGATAGGTGAGGGCATGTTCTCCTCTGGAGAAACACAATATTTGGATGTGTGTTGGTCAACAGAAAACAATTATGACTGTGCACAGGGCTGGGTTGGAGATTTGGTCACACTTGGATGTCACTTGGATGCCTGTCACAGGAAATGGATCCTGCAGAAGGAGACATATGAACTTAAAATCTATAAACTTAATCTGGCTTCACACCCATGTTCCTATTAAGCTCCCTCAGATTTCAAATTTTCTTATCTACATTTCAAGAATGTAGAAAAGAAACCCAGCATTTACTATTACTGACAGATACTATGCTCTTCAGTTACTCCATGTTTTTTGCTTTATTTGAGATTTAATGCTGTCTCACCCAGCTGACATTTCCAGACTCCTCTGATTAAGGGAGCATTGAAAACCTTCCTCCAACCTGCAAGCCCAGCAGAGACCTCTGAGCCACTCTTGGCTGCCCATGCACGGAACAGGACCTACAACCTCTGTACTTAGGACTGCACCACGTTCTGGTTTATTTCAGTATGTGAATGGCTGCCTCTTCACTTATTTCCTTACAGTGGTTCCAATTCATCTGCATGTCTCCCACTGTTTTCATCATTGTTCCTCATGATTCCAATTCATCTGTATGTCTCCCACTGTTTTCATCATTGTTCCTCATGATATGTCCTCTCCTCCATTTCTGTTGTTCTCCCTACAAATCCTTGTTGCAAAAAAGAATGAGAAAAATATGAAATGTTGGGATTACTAGCAGACAGAAATCCCAGCGTTTCAGGCAGATCTGTTGCTGATCTTTTCAATTCTGACAAAAAAGGCATGAGTTTTCCTATCATTTGCCAGAACACATGAGAAGCAAAGTGGGGACCAGGGTGTCTTCCCCAAGGGCACAAGTACTAACACAGTTTGGTAGTCATTACCCAGAGCACCATTTGAGACTTTGATTTCAAATACATGATAGCTCAGTTTCCATCTAAAGCAGCCAAAAACCAAGCAAACTAGAGAACATTACCCACGATCCTTTATCTTAATCCTTTTTTTTCTTGCCTCAGAAACAAAAAACAGAGGCTGCAGAGCAATATATTGAAAAAGTTGAAACATACCAACCTTTGAAGAATCACATACAAAATAGTATTTTAAATCAAAAGTATGTGTGTTGCACTTTGGACCAGGTTGCCAGCTGATGTAAAACAGTTCAGCTCCTTTAATCATATGGGGTTATGCCAATTTACATCAGCTGAGGATCTGTCTAATAATAATATGTGAAGCAGGGCTTCACCACATACTGTACTGAATGTTGGAAAACATCCTGTACTTAAATGCATGCAGCTCTTTAACTTGGAGTATGAGACTGGCCACATTGTTTGACATAAGGGTTAGTTTTCAGATAGTGAAATTTCAGTTGCCAGGTGCCAGAGGCAATTTATCAGACACTCATAAAATAAAGATCAAAAAGCCCATCAGTCTCCCACTGCATCTGGGATCTAGGAAGGAACACTTACAGCCCCCTATCCTTTAAACAGCTCTCACTTAAAGAGCTCACTGTTTATAATAACAAGAAAAGGAGAAAGGGGTCAGGTCAAAAGCAGCTGAACAGCAGGTGGTGTTATAAAGTTTTTTTTCCACTGTTAAAACTTTTGTGAAATAGTGGTTCAAGTGTACACATACAAGCCTGTTTAATATTTTTAATTTGTATTTTTAGATAATTTTTGGCAATTAGAATACAAGTCACAGATGACTTGACTTTTTTTCCTCTGTTGTTTACTCAAATATGTTACAAAAATAATCCTAAATTATTTCCTTTCATGCTTCCCTTTTGACTGAAAGCCCTTGCTACACACTACTGAACTCAACTTTTAGATCCAGAACCAAAATTCCTCCAAAGTTCAAAGGGGTTTCCGAGCCACGTTCCCGTTCATAACCAGCTTAGCTGGAATGGTGCAAGATGAGAAGTTTGGATTCAGATCTGAACCACACTATTATTTAATATTTAATGAGCACTCACACTCAGTCTTGGCTGAAGTCAGAGACGTGAACCTTGCCTTCTGAAATGTTTCAGCGTCCAGGCTCTGGTGTTGCCCCCAGGTCTCTTCGGTGGGTTGGAAGAAGCATCTCTCCACCTCCAAGGAATGTGTCACATTCTGGTTTGAGTCCATCTCTTATGACTTCATTCCTCAAAGACAAAACAGCCAGACTCTATCGGGCAAGAATCAGCCACACATGTTCAGAGTTGTCATCAAAAACTCCTATAAGAAACCCCTCAAATGAGATTAATATAAGATACTTTGCTATTCCAGAAGAGTCAGTGAGTGTCACATGAAAGCCTCATCTCTAGTCAGCAACTGACCATGACAACCTGACAAATTTGAAACACTAATTAAAACACAGCATTACTCCTGAGGACACAGGATCAGAGGAAATCTGCCCCGATATACTAAAAAATCCTATGAAGTACAGAGCACACACAGCCCCCAGAGACATTTCATGGCACTGAACACACTAGAGCAGAGAGAATATAATTTGTCTTGACTAATTTTAATCCCTTAATTTAGGTACCTGCTGAGGTTCTAAGTATAGCAAAAGGAAAGAAGAAGGTATCTAAATTAATATCCTAATTGCAGTACAACTCAGATATTCTGCATCATGCTCCAGAGGTGCTTCCTCCATCAGGCAGGCCTGGGAGCCCTGGCTCCCACACAAAACCCCTAAATTTGATCCTTACTAAAGGCAATGTGACTGACCTCACTGATAAAAGCATTATTCTCTGCAGTGTGTGCTGTTTGCTCATTCATCCATTCAACAGTGTTCTCCTCTTGTTGCTCTTACCTCCACTGAGTCTGAGAGTTTCTTCATCACAGCTTTGATTAATGACTAGGTTTTGGGAACAGCAATGTCTCCAAGTTCACAAACACAGTGCTCATCATTTTTCAAAAATGCAAATGTTTGTCAACAGTTACTACACAGAGGTAATAAAAATCCATGGGAAAGAAGTGGTGTGCCTTGGATACAAAAAGTATGACTATCATTAGTGTTATTTGCTGGCAAATGTGACTTTTGTAATAGTGACCACAATATTGTTACCATACATCAGCATTCACAGAGGCTAGTACCCCCTAATTTTCTGACTGCTATCAGGCTTCCCAAACACCTTGTCCCAGAAATCATTTTTCTATTCCAAATCATGAGTCAGGTCTCCCATCTGCTTTGGACATCCATTCAAAAAAGCTTACTTGGCCTTAAGCCCAGTCACTGAATTCTGTGTGGTATCCAGTACAGTGTATGCATTATTTTGAAATGCTGTAATATTGTTATCTTTGCTTTATAACTCTGATTCCTTAGAGCTTTCCTTTATATTTCCAGCATTCATTTCCCAGGCAGTTTTATAAAAATGTAATGAGGTGCTATTATTAAAGCCTATTAACTTATACAGGCTTGTTGCCTGATGAGAACTCAAATTTTATTTTCCTTAAGCAGCAGGCCAGATTGCAATCAAGCAGTTTCTCCAGTGAGTATCCCAACAAATTCATCACCCTCTTTCTTAGTCTGAGATAACGCCACAGTAGAGACCAGGCCAAAACTTTCCTTTTTCAAAGTTACAACGAAGACATATTTACTCTTTTCACAGTAATTTGCTGTAGTAAGGTAGTTCTTTCTTTCATTTTGTAGTTTCTTCTCCTGCTTTCCAATTTTCACCCCAGAAATTAGACTGAGATATTTATGGATTGTGCTGAGCTCATGGGTTTTAATTAAGATTTCTACATACCTGAATAATTTCTATAACTTACCTCTTCTAGCAAGACTAGCACCAGGCTGGTGCAGCCTGTGTAGGCACCAGACCACACAAAGCAGGAGCTTTGCATTCCAGGTCACCATCTCCAGAGGCCAGAGCACAGCAAGCGCTGCCAATCAGTTTCGACGGGCCCCAGCTCCGCCTGCAGCTGCCAGGGCCCTCCCACACACTGACAAAGAGAGATTTTCCCACCCTCCTCTGACCTCCAGAGATGTGCCTAGCATGGAAACCTGCTGAAAGCACCAAGGTGTTAGGCATTTCTGCTTAAAAGGGCTGGAGGAGGAGAAAGACCTTGCAATGAAAGCACAAGGTTGTCTGGCTTCAGTTCCCAGTCCTGTTGCTTGACTGACCTTACATTTTACTCCCTCTACTATTCTGTTTTGGCTTTGTGTTTCATAAAGCATGAGAAGAGAACTTCTAGCTGTGATTCATGGAAAAACACAGCCATCAAACTGTGCTCAGGTTATTAGTGAACTTTGTAAAGATAGGGCAAAACTTAAAATAATAAGGTGGGGGGTAGTTTTTCAATATACACTACGAAACACAAAGACCAGATTCATTATGAGATAATGTTATACATTTAAAAATATTAATAATTCAGCAGCTTGGATATGTGATTCTTCTCTCACTTCTAAAAAAATTATATTTCATGCATACTGGGCTCCTGAATCTCAAGAAACCAACATCTTCTGGTGCTGGAAATATCTCCTGAGATTCCTTAATTGATCCACTTGTGAGTGTCCAAAACATACAGATTTTTGGAAAGCTACTTTCATTGAACTGGAATTCTTCCTAAATTTCCTTGGCACTCATCTAATGATATCTGAGGTATTTTATCAAGTATTTCACAAATGCCAGGCCTAAGACAAAATGCTGCTTCAAGTTGTCTCCGTGGATAGGTTGAGTGGAGATAGGCAGTGGGATGGCTGAGCAAGATTTTCATGGCAGACCCTTCATCAGAGGATCCAGATAATGGTATATTCCTAGCAGGGAAGTCACTTTTAAGGAGGTTTCTATGTTTCCTGTTCAATCAACTGGGGAAATGTAGTGTCTCTCCAGGCATCAACTGAAAGACTCAATCTCCCTAGTTTTAGGCACCACTGGGTGGTGAATGGGACTTCCTTCAGAGCAGGCACAGGTTACTGAGGCGGGTGAGACGCGCCTTCCATCACCAAAGGAAAGCTGACCTAGTTTTGTGTGAGGCCTTTCTCTGGCACCAAAGAGAACTGCTTCACATATCAGTCTTTCACATTCATTCTTGAACTTGGCTCTGCCCTTGCATCTGCTTAAATCAGCTAAGAAGCCAATCCTGAACAGAGCAAAACAGAGTATCAAATTTGCATCTCCTTCTATAAATTTTCTGCATGCTACAACCAGAAGAGATTATTATGGTCATTTGATCTGTTGTGCAATACACCACCTACACTTGTCTTCATAATATATTTTATGATAATATACTGACTTTTAAAGCAATTAATTTCTAATTATACACTTTCAAACTCCATGCTTCCTTAGCTAAGCTGTTCTAACTTTCATTAATTATAGTTAAAATCAAGTTTCACATGACAATAACTTGGACGAGTATGATTTAAAACAGAACTTGTGAAATTACCACTTCAATGTATGTTGGTGTGCAGTTAGACAGCAAAATATATGCCTCCATATAAAAATTGACATACCTATTTCTGATGTGAGCCCTGTCATTAAATGGAGTCAATTATTCCTTTTTGCTATTCAAAATTCTACCAATTCCTTCCAGTACAACTCAGGTTCAGTTCTTGGCTGCTTTATGCTTGCTCTGTGATTTTCTCAAATCTAGCTTTTCCACTCATTAAAGTCACAGCTAAATTCTCCTTTCCCTCCTGTCCCTCTGCCCCCAAATCCCTTCACCAGCATGTCTGATATGTCTTACCAAGTCAGAAGCAAGCTCCTTACTCATGTCAACCAAAGCTCTGGAATATGGATCCCTCTACCTCTGCAGCCTTCCCTCTGCCCATTCCCACGGTCTCTCTCCAAGCACCTCCCAAGCTTTCAGCATATCTGCTCCAGTTGGCTCTTTTCCTGCTCTCTGTGGTCCTCAGGAGCTGCCAGCTGGCCTGCTCTTCTGTCTTCCTCAGAAAATTAGATACTTTTGCTGTCCCCACTACCTAATGTGGAGTCAGGTTCATATAACCCCATCTTCAGAAGGAGAGCTCTAAACTTATCTTTTTTTCTCTTGTCTTGCTGTTGACACCATTTCTGGGGCCACTCTGGTAAAAGGAAATCAAAAAGTTGTGTATGGTTCTTAGCAAAGGTATAATGAGCTGGCTCGTGAACATCAGCTGCTGGATGGAATCTAAGTTCCTTGATGGTTTTATGGGCATGTCACCAAACACTGATTTGCCTGCAGTTCCAAATCTTCACTGTTTGTTTGGGAGGCAGAAGCATCTTAGTTGCATGCAAAGATGGTGAAAAAACAATCCAGAGCTGTCATTAAAAAGAGAAGATTTTGCTAAAATTGTTGCCAGAAAAAATATGTAATTTGCAAAAGAAAAAAAGCTCTCTTTCTCCCTTCAGTATTTAAAAGTCACAACTGGCCATGCAGTTTTGCTGCAAAGTCTTAGGTAGCCTCTCATTCTTCATTTTGGAGTGTTAATACCTAGTTTACAAATTGCCAAGTGTTGAACTACTAATGATATGGTTATTTAATGTTTCTAGACAAAGGGAATTACTTTTCTCATATGTTATGAGAACTAATCATCATGGGAACAAAAGGAAAAGTTGGCTACTGAACCAGAGGAACTAACAGATCCATTACTTTCCTGGAAATGTTTCCTTTTAGTTGGCTAATGTGCATCATGAGCTAATGATAATGGTGCACATGACTGTATGGAAGGGATGACCTTTTTCTGTCTATTCTCTGAGAAGACAGACATAATCTATCTCCATTTCAGACAGCACACAGCACATTAGTATGTTTTAGTGTCTATTTACACTAGAACTGGGTGCTAGGACAGCTCAGTAATTTCCAAGTCACAGATGGTTCATGTCTGGGCCATTCAACATACAGCCTGCACCCATTTTTATGGACATACCCACACATTAAAAGCTCAATTCTTTTAATATCTTTCTCATCCTTTTTGATTATCTATCCAGGAAAGTTTTTGTCTTAGAAGACTTAAACTGCCTTCTGGGAGTGAACTTGATTTCATTTGGCAGACGCGAATGAAAAGAAATTAATATCCACTTCCTCCTGTACCTTTCTCCCAAATGGTGTTCTGAACCTGGGCTGCTTTTATTTCCTCTATTCTGAGAGAGGTGGCTCATTCTTACTCTTCCCAACTTCATTTTATTTTTGACAACCATGATATGATGGAAGGGTAAAAAACCCAGCTCAACCTTTTTTGTTTTCAATCAGTGGGAAAAAATTATTTCATTCTAGAATTGTGTCCTCTTCCTTCTTTCATTCCCTCCCTCAACAAGCACAAAAAGAGAAGAGGAGAAATATCTGGTAACAACACAAGACAGGATTGGAAAATTGCTTTATGAATATCACCATGTCCTGTAAGGCTTAAATGATACTGTAGGTCCTGCAGAGGAAAGTACTCGTGCCAAAAGAATTTTTACACCCCCATGCCTCCTAGTTTGAAACATTGTTCCAATAGAGGAGAAAGGAAGATTTTTTTTTTTTTAAATGTACTTAAAAATCATTATGATGCTGAAATTCCCCCCTTTAATCACACAAGTCTTACAAATATGTTGTCATGCAAACTCTTCTGACGTTTGAAAATTTACTTTGCTCTTCAGGCTGCTAATCACCTTTTACAGCAGGATCTGTGAAATCTGAGGCTGAAGTAGCATACATGTTTCATAAAGAAATATATTTTAGAGACAGCATTATGCAGAAGGATAATTAAATAGGGCTCTTGAATTCCTCTGTGTGTGGGGCAGGGCTGCACTTGTCTTTGCATGCCAGAAAATATCTAAGATGAAGCATGGGACAGTTAGTTTTTAGGTTATGCCAAATTCTGTATAGAAGAAAAATATATGGGTTAGGTATTATGTGAAAAGCTGAAGGCTTTACTCTCTGGTTTGGTCCCTGATTTAAAGCAGTTGATTTTTTTCTGGAAAACATAGAAATTTTTATTATGCTTGTTGATCGACTGCCTCTGGCCCAAGACAGTAAATGAAGCACAGTTACTCTTGGATTATACGCAGTTTCACCATTACTGATTGATCTTCCAAAGAGAAATCAGCACGAAGGGCTCGTCGCCTGCTACTGCTTGGCAGAGAGGAGCCAGCAGTGTCAGGTTGGGACCACTGTGTCAGGAAGGCAAAAACAGACTCCTGAGAGCAACTCAGATTTAATGTAGTTTTGTAATTCACCTGTGGTGTTACATCCTTTACAGCTGGGAATGCTTCGTTAAATACCAGGCATTGTTTAAAAAGAAGTTTGCCAAGCTTTTTTTGTTTTGTTTTTCTTTCAAGTCTAGAGCCAGCAAAGAAACTGCTTTCTAGACAACAGAGATAGCTTAACTTCAGCAAATGTACTAATGCTGATAGTGTCAAAGAAGAAACACATCTCTGACAAGGACTGAGCAGAGGCTGCACAGCAGATAAGGAAATTATTTTTTTAAATTAAGCCAGAGGAAAATGAAATAAAGATAAAAAGACTTTATAGCTGGGGGTTTTTTTCCAAGTGACAAAAATCTGCCGGATTTATACAAAATCAACAAGACTGCCTCATTAAAGAACAAAGTTATCTTGAGACTTGTTTATCAAACAAAATATTCTAAGAATCTGTTTTAATTAAGAACATCTATCTTTTACCAAGTGCAATCTTCTATTTGGCACAGCTTTAGTAACAAGTGGCAGATATTTAAACAAATGGGATTTTAGCCATTGAAGAGCGATATCTATCCATTTGGTTTGTTTAGAGTCCATTCACACCTTGACTGATATCTCAAGGTCTTGCACAGATGCAGCAAGGCAAATGCATGCTTTATTTTGTGTTGTTGGCTCTCTCCTACATAGGAGGGAGTTGGTAATGCAGGCCACCAGCAGAAGCCTGATTACACGATGCCACTGGCAGGAAGAGCAAGGCAGGACACAGCCCCAACAGTAATGAACAGCTTCAGAATTTTCCCTTTTTATATGACACAAATCACAGCTGCGGTGTTGTTGAGGAGTTAATTCCTTTTAATTCTTCCTTCTTTTTCTCCCTTAAACTTCCTGCCCCTCACAGGCAGGTTTGTCCCAGCAAAGCACACCTGGGTAGTCCCACATGTCTTTTCACCTTTGCGCTGTGGGAGAAGAAGAGTCCAGGAGTTCTGTACTTCAGAAAGGCAGAGATTCAGCAATGCCATTCCAAGCATACATCCCCATTTAAAGCAGCTACCTAGTTACTTCACTAGTTAAACTTCAAGTACTATTTTGGAGAAAAGCGTGGGAACTGAGCTTTGCTAGATGTGCCCCAAAGGAGAATTTGTCTGGTTTTAGATTGTGAAATACTCCAGCTTCTGGTATTGTTGTTCCTTTTTATTTCTCAAAGTAAACACATATTGCTACTCTGATGTGTCTGGTCCTTCAAATGTTAACACACAAGAGTAAACTTTTATGGTTTCATAGATCAAAGGGTTGTACAAAATTAAGAACATGCATAAAGTGTTTGCAAGATCAGGAATGCAATCGACTGTGCCCAAAATAAAAATTCAGAGAAATTAGAGAAAATGTGTAGAGATTTTCTTCCTCTTGAATTCAGATGAATACATCAGAATGGCCTGAAGCTGAATACAAAACCTTGGAGCTTCAATGTGCTTCATGAAATCTCTGTCTAAGGCAAAGGATAAACAACTTACAGAAAATGAAATTCTGGTTCTGGCTCTGCAAACTAAATGCCTGTGCTCAACTTTATGAACAAAGCCTTTGATGTCTGTGGGTTTACTCTGTAATGGTTTGTCACACACTGGATCTGTGTGACTTTTTTATGGTTTGGCATACTTAGATATACTTTTATTTTTTTTTTTGCAGAGGACTAAAAGGAATCATTGGTCTTATATGTGTAAGTGTAGCTTTCATTCCAGGGGATTTTTTAAATACCTGGATTTTGTTGAGCAATCCATAATATAAAAGGTCTTCCTTGCAGCCGAAAAACACAGCTTCTCCAACACTAGCTGCTGTACTTCCCATGCCTATAATATTGCTATCAGCTGCTTATTGACTTTAAAAATGTTTGATTTCTCCCTCTCTCTCCTACTTAGCAAGATTAAAGGCTTAGATGTTCTGTTATACCATACCATATGTTAAGAGGAAAGACTAATTTTGGCTGCCTACAACATTCCAAACCCTATTTAAATAATATCAGCTAAAAGCTCAACTTGTATAAGTGCTTAAATCTGCAGATGTAAAGCTTTGATTAACAAAGTCCTGTAAGGAACAAAATCTGCAATTTACTGCTTTTGAAAAGTCTGCCATGCTCCAGGGAGATGTACTGTTTCTTGGTGGAGCCCTGGCAGGACTCACTGAGGTATTCACAGGATCTGTTCACACCCACTGGATTTCACTTAGGAAAAAATCTATGGAACTCCCCTAACCACATCATTATGATGGTTAAAAAGCTCAAAATTAAAGCCAATTTCTACTTTTCTCTTGCTTAGCTCACTGACAACTACAAGCAAATGCTTCAATTTTTTCTGTATTCTGTTCCCCTTGCTGTTAAACAAGGCCTGAGTGAGGGTTTCCTTTCTGGTGGGTGGGTGTCACACCATGCAAGCACAGGGATAAGAGTGAGCAGAGCTGCTGACATCAGCCTTCTGCCAAAAGCTCCTGAGCTGGAAGGTGAGATTACACAAATCAGCCTGTGATAACATGCTAAGGGGAAATGATCACATCCTCATCAATTGGAAGAGTTCAGTAATTTTTTACAGTGCATTCTCAGACAGCTGCTAGGATTAAACTTATAGGTACTAAGTTAAGGATTTATGGTTCTCTGATGTGTGTAGATTCTGTAAATTTCCATTCTTACAGAATTTGGGGGCTGTGGGTTGCTGCAGTAAGCAAGGAGAATCAACTGCTCTGAGTTTAGTGAGTGGCTGTGTTTCAATCTCAAATGTCAGATTGTTGTTCAAAGAAATCAGAATAATATTTTTTCCATCCTGATGAACAATTTCAAGAGTTCTGTTTATTTGCTCATTTTCTGTTTAGTTAGTGGTTGTTTTGGATTGTTCAGTTTGGTGCATTTCTCCCCCCTCTGTGACACTGCACATTGGAAACCTTGGGAAAGAACAGCACTCTGAGAGGATACAAAGGATTCCCTGGGCCAGCTGGGCCTTCTGCATGAAGATTGAGGCATAGATCAAATAATACAACCATACTCTCTACCACTGAGTGTGGTGAGATACATAGGCATAAATTTGCATATATTGGTATTGTAAATTATAAATACAATGCCATTAAACTCTGTTGTTTTAACCACTATTATTTAAAAACAGAAAAGAAAATATAAAACCTATGACCTTTATAGCATACCCTTCTTTTTATGCCATGAAGTCATCATGCTTTGCTTAAGTACCCCTCTTTCCATACAGATTCACTTGCTAATCCTTCCATATCTTAACAAGATGCTGGATCTGCTCTGCAGGCTGTGGACTGATCCACATCTCTCTCATGTGCATGTATGTTCCCATAGTTAGCCATGGGTGAGATCACCTCAACAATCATAGAAAGACCATTAATTACTCTGAAATTCCATCAGTCTTTCACTAGAAGTCAATCTAAAGCTCTGCATTGGAGCATAAACACATCCTTATGGACTTTTCTTTTAAAACTTGCATCTTGCTTACAGTGACTTCTGAGGGTAAGCAGTAGCCAATTTTTTAATGTGGCACTGTAAATATCTGTGTTCCACAAGGCCCTGTAAGCACAAAGCGCTCCAGCTGATGATCTACATCAGACCATACATCTGGCAAGCATCAAGAAGATATTAAACCTGCTGCCTTGAAGAAAACGCCACCAGCAAAGTCTGATTGTATTAGGAATTAGGTATACATTACCTATTTCTATTTTGGTATGTGAATTATATATAAATGTCTTCCAGGCCTGTCCCAGGCACAGGTGGTGGGTGACCCTTCAGATCCCACCTGTTGGGACCAGTCCCTTTGTATACTTCACTGTACAGCCAGTAAGTCACCATCAGGCTTTTCATCAGCCTACCTGAGGTGGCTCCTAGGAAGATGGGAGAGGCATTGATCAGAGAATATACATGTTATTGGCCATTTCTGGGCAATTGACAGACACAACTAGATTATGGTTTCTTAAGGAAAAAGTCACTAGGGACTACTGCAGATTAGAGAGACACAGTCATGCCTTGCATCACACATTAGCATTATATGATACATTCAACAACTATACCCAGTCGGATTGTGTTTGCAATTTCTCCATGCAGTACTTTTCAGTTTTCTTACAGGTACTGATACAGATGTAAGCACCCTTTTTTTAATTAATTGGATATGCTGTTTTTTGAATGATCTGCAAAAATACCAGTGACTTTGCTTCACATGTAGATTAATGATGTTAAAGGACTGTATTTGTGCTCAAACCTATGCCTCAACTATTTATTATTGGATTTATTGTCAATTTTTATTTGCTTATTTATCAATTGCTTTTATGCAATTTTACCAATTCTTCATTCCTGATCCTCTAAATGTACTACTTGGCTTGGTAATTGACATTTTCTTTAACCTAAAATAAATGAAAGATATTTACAGTGATGTGATTGTAACCATGCTGGAATAACAGCTCCAAGTGAAAAAATACTTGTGGAATCTCAAAATATCTCCATATTTCAGATGTGTTACATTCCCAAAAGAATTAATAATTCAAGGAGCCAAAGCCCTGTCTCATTCAGCTGGGCATGACATGCACAGCAGAGGTTGATGAGAAGAAGCTCAGCATTACTGTGGCAGTAGATGTTAACAGAAGAGAAAAGCTGGAAAGGGGATTGGTACTACTTCTCATGGAAAAGTCTTATGTATTTCCTCCCAAAGCCCAGATGTGCATTTTCTATGGCACCTCAGAGGGATATTTCTGCACTGCTCACATCCACTGATGCTTTATTTGAAAGGTCCAAACAGGACTTGATTTTTTTTTTATCTAGGCAGAAGATTCCCCCCAAGGGAAGCAGCAGCAGAGGCATGGGTTGGTTTTATGCTGAGTTCATTCTTTACATATGGCAAAGATACAAACTTATCTAACAATAGTCTAATATGATATGTCAAAATCATAGGATTATCTTGGGCTGGACTGTTAGGGTATACTAGGCTGATCTATGTCAGTATCGTTTTAACTTGGTGCCAGTTTTAGAGGTGTTTTGGACTCTGACAATGAGACACAGGATGGGGGATAGAAAAACAAATTGAGAACAAAGACAGGGGGTTTAAGGGAGTAAAACGCAATCGATAGCAAAACAGATATTCCTGGTGATTAAAAAAAAAAAAAAAAAAAGCTTTGGAAACCAGCCATTCTTAGTATAAAGTATGTGCAAGAAGGAGAACCTCAGAGTGGTTCCACTTCATCTGTACCTCCCACTGTTTTCATCACTGTCGCTCATGATGAGCCCTCTCCTCCATCCCTGTCAGTCTCCCTCACAGACCCTTATGATCTTTCCTCCTCTCATGGTTTTGTGCTTTTAAATTGCTCTAAGTCTGCCAGTAAAAGCGAATGTCTAAATATATAACTGATACACCCGTTCACCTTGGGATGAATGTTTTATTGGTTTGGATGTCATCATATTCCTCACAATCACACGTTCCTCCCTCCAGCACATATGGAAAGCAGCTGTTTCACATGGGCACTGCTCCTACAGTTTAAACCTGGGAGACTCAGAAGTTCAAAATTAAAACAACAAAATAATAACTCTGACCTCTTCTTAGCAAGCCCTACTTTTAATCATTGCAGAAGTGAAGAAGGTCAATGAGAAAGCAGAAACTGAGAAAGCAATAGTAGACCTCCTGTGTTCAGAAGATATTCCAAAGGAGAAATTGCGCTATTACTCCATATCCGTGTGCAAAAGTTCTCAAACAAAAGAAATGCCAAAGTTTCTGATTCTGTCTTCTTCAATTTTATTGTAGAAACAGGAGTGAATACTTATGTCTGGCATAGTCAGATGGCAGAGTGCTCTGAAAATAACATTCAGTGTTTAACTAGAACTTTTCATCCAGATATCTTAAAGCCATTTACAGGATAAGGTACATTATCCCCACTTCACAAAAACCAAGATTCAAGATTCTGTTGAGTTAATTCATCTGCCCAAAGATAGCCTTTGTCTTCACCTAAGGGACCAGATAAATGGCAATCCAAGAAGCTGAATCCTGTTTTTCCATTCACTCATTCTATTGTATTTCCCTGTGGCAGCACATTTCACATTAGGTAATGAGGGAGAGGCCATGGGACCTTCCAGGACACCCTCATGCCATGCACACCCAGCTGTGCCTGGCCCTGTGGGCTGATAATGCCCCACAACCTGGGGCATGGGTGAATAAACAGACAATTGCTGAACACTTAGTCTACAGAAAAACTTTAAATCATTAAATCAAATGATCACCTAAACTTTGTCCTTTAAAGTCCGTGAGCGGACATGGCCAAGACTGCAGAGACTGTAGTTTGAATCAAAGCCTTTGAATATTGCAAGCTCTTGATATAAATTGCTCAGTGCAGCAGGAAATCCTCTCACACAGCAATGTACAGCGCTGGTGCTGGGTTGTGAAGAGCCTCCCACTCACATGGCCATCAGGACAGAAACCTTTCAGCATGACTGCACAGCTCATAGCAATCAGCCAATGCTATATTTAGACTAAGAAGTTTTCTTTCACTCCAGCTGCATTGAGAGACTGGAAATTGCATTGCATACAAGACCCAGAATTAGCTCCTTGACTTCATTCACTCCACTAACACACCACTTGCTTTCTCCTCCCTTCTGATGTCCTGACTGTAGTGAGCCACAACAAAAGACCTTTTCTGTAGTTGAAATGGGACTGTGGTGTGTGGATATTTTCTTGACACATCTATCCATTCATGCTGCATAATTATTGACACGTTCACTTTTACTGACAGCTTTTTTTCCTCTTTTTCCTTTTTGTACTTAGCATCTGCCAGTTACGAGTTACTACACCTCCTGTTTACAGTAGTGCCTTGCTCAAAACCTGCATTTATTTTTTTCTCACATAAAGCAAAATTCACGCATTTTCCCTATGGTTTTTGAGTTAATAGAAAAAAAAGTCCTCCCAAGATACAAAAGACTAGTGAGTATCAGGCAGAAAGAGTCATGATTGCCACTTTTCAGGATAAACACAGAAACAATCAGAATATTTTCTCTCTCCCAAAGCTTCTCTGCTACCATTTCCACTGGGGCTGTTCATGGCAGTCTACAGCAGCCATTATTAACAAAGTAATAGATGCTCTTCCAGTTCTCAGGACCACAAGATATTCTGCAGCTGAGCTGCTTGCTCTGCTGGTCACATTGCTGCAGTTTATCATTTCATGTTATTTGTCTTGCTATTGCACCAGTAATTTCCTGGCGTCAGAAGTTCTTGGGAGAGAGCTTAGACCTTCAGTTACAAGTTTGGCTTGGAACATTTCATCCCTGAAAACGAGAATGCTGTGAAGCTACACTGATGATTTCACACATGTGACCTCTCTAATATAACAGATCATCTCCCTTATGGGGCTGAGGAGAAGAGATGTCAGGTAGTAGAGGTCAAAGTCCCTGCTCCATATCGGTAACCAGGAGATCATCCAAGAACGTGGCAGGGGACTTCTTGGTGGGTACCAGCACAGGAATGGGAATCAAAACCTGCAATAGTTGTGAATTAGTAGGATATTCAGCAGAAGTGCTCAAATTGGGAAGCGGCCAGCACATGGAGACTAACAAGATAAATGTGCAGAATATGCTCACTTTATTGCTAACTCATCTCTGTGTCTGCCTTTCTCCTCTGCACATTTATTGCCTTTTGATGGTGTTTTCCAACAGCACTGTAACTTTTCAGTGTACAGGCTGATGGGCCACAGTGTACATATAAGAGAACAGTGAAGCCTGGGTTTTGAATACTTCCAGATTTCTGGGTGTATCCTTCCATTGTTCATCTTAATAAGCACATAATGCTGGGATGACAGGATGGAGCAAGGGCGAGGAGATGCTGAAGGGAAGTGCAGCCATCCAGTGGTCACTCAGCGCTCAGCTGCACAGCGAGAGCTGCTTGGAGCTGGGAGGATTTCCTGGGATTGTTCCTTAGAGCTGTGAGAGAAAAAAGCTCCTTAGAGCTCTGGCAGACACAGTGCAGTACACAAACTCACTTTACATTTTAGTGACTATATTTTGGCTTCCATGAGAAGACAGGAAATACCTCAAAACTTTAATATAAGTCTTGCTATTAGTTAATTTACTATACAAGATAAATTTGTAATTTTCCTACAGTTTTACTTCAAATTTGCATTCTAGTAGTATCGACATGCTCAAGATGAGCTCAAAGCCTGATGATCAGTGATAATACAATGGTTTCTAATGAATGGCAGCTTTGCCCATAAAGATTTTAAGACCAGACAGGGAAGAAATAAAGTGCCACTAGTCCTCTAAACCATCAGAGACTCCACATGCAAGGAGTTAATGTGACTTCCATGGTCACCCCTGGGAAGCTGTGGTCAATACAGGAGGTGAATCTCTGTGTCCTGTGTTTTAGTCTAGTGTCACCCTCACACAGCTTTATTTTCTACACTGTGCATTCTGCATTGAGAAGCTCATTGATTTAAACTCGCATCACCTTACATTTGCCGAGTGGCTACTAGGAAAATCACAGGAGCATAAAGAATGAAAAAACTCCAATATGTTAGCAATTCAGCTCTTGTGAAACAACTTTTTTTTCTCGTCACAGAAATAGAGTGGTTAGATTTCAGGGTTTTATCTTAGGTAGAACAGACAAGCTTTGTGTTTTGGGCTCCAGATATCTTTGGGCACTGAACTGTTCCTAAAGGATAAGGTATCAACTGTGTATTTTGTTGATATGTAAGAAATCATTTTTGTAAAGTGCTTTTAGATGACTACAAAAGAGAGATCATAAAAGATTACAGAATTATCATTATGTAAAGACATTTGGCATCATAGGATCACAACTGATAAAACTATTCATTGTGATAAAGAAAGTCCACTTTTTTTATTAAGAATGGGCTGATAGTGTCCAGAGCTAGGTTAGGGTTGTAATTTAAGTTTGAGGGCAAATTGGACAAATGCTAAGGCATATTAACAGCAATATCCTGAGGCTGATTTTATGAAATTCAGGAATGTCTGAACTAGAGAATAGGCCCCTTTCAGTATTGGATCCATCTGCTATCTTGATGTTAAACACAGATATGTATAAAATAAAGTGCAGAGAGGTAGAATTCAAAATTCTACTTGAATCATCTTTATTTTTCAGCTTTAATAAAAAAAAAATTCGCTTAATCAGAGCTTGTATATTATGCAGTTTTTCCAACCTTAAATCCTGGAACCTTAATGAAATCTCAGTAGTGAGTAACGAGTAGGCACATTGAGTGTTGGACTGTCTGTGGTTAAGCCTTTGTAAAAACCCAATCTTGTTGTGGTTCCACTGTTGCTGAACAGTAAAATAAACCCTATTGACTCAGACTGGATAATCATCAGGTCAGCATTACCCTTTAAAAACACACCACATCCTCTCTTCCTTTACACAGAATTGGTATAAATATGACTTATTAAACCACACTAATCTGGTCACAAACCCCTCTCTAGTTATTATGTTAAAACAGATCTATCCCGGGAGACTTTGAGGAAAGAGGAGATGAACCAAATTTCCCTTGAAGCTTCTCCTTCTGGTCACTGGTTGCTGTTGGCTACTGGATTACATCAACAATGGATCTGATTTACTGTGGCAATTCCTTTAGCCTTCTTCCCAAAGTATCCTAAGTTTTCAAATTGAGAAGGAAGTTTTCCTCTGAGAAGGAAGAGGTAAACTACGTTCACAATTAATTGAAACATACCACCTTCATTTTTATCTCCTAAGGTATTTCTAGTAGGTAATATAGGACAACTTGCTTCACAAAAATCAGAGATTTCCTCCCATAAGTTGAATCCTCTTTGCCATTCACATGAGTGAATTCTCAGCTGTTCTTGGAAATGCTTATATTTTATATATTCATATTTCTACAAAAAAACTCAACTGGCAGCATCATCCTCAGGTACATGTTCAGACCCCTAGGAAGATGCTCAAAAATATTTATCTTCCTGATCTGTCATGAACTATCCTAAGGAGTGGACTTCACTGTACAGCTTTAGGAGTGTTTTCTCTGGTCAAAATATCATATGAAGTGTGAGAGGTGCAAAGAATAAGCTTCAAACCACAGCACAATAGTTACATAAATATTAAAAAACCCCAAAACCCCAAAAACCAAAATCAAAACAAAACAATGGTCCTCAAAGTAACAAAGCTAATTCAATCTGGTTTCCTGTGGCTTGGAATTTCGGGGATAGATTCTCCATTTCCTCAGAAAGGGTTAACAGTGACTGATACTCTCTTTCAATCACCATGTTTTCATTCATAAAGGCAACTCCTTTGACAGTTACATTCCAGCCTTCTCCTCAAAGAGGACTCTCCCACAGACCCTAAATAAAAACTGTAGAAGCCTGGTATGTTTAGTAGTTCTTCCTGAAATTAGCCTGAAACTATCAAAAGCTTTCAGAGATACAAACATGTCGTCACATAAGCTCAGCCTCTCTTAGTCAAAGTCCAAGGTACGTGATGCTCCTGGAAACCATAACCTGCTAACCTTAAAGATCCAATTATGCATTCTGCAGAGCTGTAAGCAGTTTTACTCATGGCCAAACCAGGTCTGGCTGCAAAAACTATATTTGCTTCCAACTGAGTAAAGTGAAACTTTTGTGCAAGTACACTTGTGCAGAGTTCCTGAATGACGCGCATTAGCAATCAGTGCTTTCTCAGTTGTGACAATAATTAGAAACGGGGTCTGAACCAAAATTCTTGGAAGTAAATAACTCCATTATTTGATTAATTTCCAACTCAAACCCAGATGCAGCTCTAAATTTCACAAATTAGTTCCCCCTCAACACAGAGTAGAACTAAAACTACATACCAGATCCCCCAAATTCAAGAATTTTAAAATCCAGCTCTGTATTTTGTGGTTTGGACAGCAGTCTCTTTCTAGAGACATTTTCAAGGTTAAAACCTAGTAATAGGCAAAGAGTTTCTAGTGTTTTTCTCCTCAGAAAATACTTCTACATATCTTTCAGCTGATCAAATTATCCTATTTGAAATGCATTTGTGATGACTGAGTGACCTGGTTGTGAGGCTCTATCTGATCATTTGCAGACCTTGCTAAACAAGAGCTTGTGCATGACTTTAGCAGATGGTTTAGCTAACATAATTTCTATAGGTATATAAAATAACAGTTGGAATCAGAAAGCATAATGGCCTCAAGATTCTCTCTCCATTTTTGCAATGTCATTTTCTAGTCATTTCTAGTTGTTATAGCTCAGCAGCAAAAAACCATACAGAGAAAATGATGTTGGGGTAAACTAAGCTGAACAAGAACACTATTTAACTATTACTTTAGAAACTCTATTAATATCTGTATGAAAACAAGCATTTCCAGATAGTTACAAAAGGAAAGGTCTAAAACGTCCATAAAGCAGTTTGATCAGCACTGATTTGGTCATGGTCATAAATATCTGCAGTCTCCAGAGAAGCTTTATTTTAACATAGTCAGCAGTAAAAAGCTGGTCTATAAAAAACAATTCCATAATTTATTTTCAGGAGATAACGTATTTAAAGGATATGCATTATCAAAACTAAGAGGCAAGACATTGCTCAGTGGTGCTTGGATTTTACTCCAGATGATAAAGAAACAATATCTGGATTCACAGCTGATGCTTTTCAGAGTTTGGAGGGACAGAAAATCCAGAGCATAACTTCAGAAGTAAGTAGTAATTCACACTGTACTTATCTGTATCTGACTGAGGGAGTTAGAGGTCCTGGAGAGCAAGAGGCTACTCTGCAATACCATGAGGGTACTTCATTGTGCCCTTGCAGCCCTGATCCCAGCATGTGCATCCATACAGCAGGAAGGACAAGCTCTGCAGTTTGTCCCACAACTGCTTCCATCAGAGTATAAACTGAAATGGGTGTGATATCCTCTGTACCTGTGGACCCGCGTTTCCTTTGGAATGAAATACTGATGTACAAGGGAAAGAAACACAACCCCCACCTGCCCCCCTCACAGTGCTGGAACGAGGCCATGGTGCTGCATGAGCTGGGCCTCCAAGGACCCTGCAAGGATCCTGCAAGGACCTGTCAGTCCTGTAGTGTTGGTTTGGCCAAAGAGTCCCAGTTATTTCTGCTTTGGATCGTCTGCTTTGGGGAATTTCTGCTTTGGATCGTCCCCTAGGAGAACCCACCACTCCCTACTGACCATGGAGGAAACCAAACCCTTTGTCGAGAGTCAGCCTTTGTTATCACATTTGTTAATCATTTATCCTCTGTTAAATGCATGGCACTATGTTCAGCTAATATTAGTTCTGCTGCCAACAGCAGAGAATGCCTTGCGTGCGGAGTTGTGGGTGTTCTACACGTCCATTAATGAGGGAATATGTCATCCTCTGGAGCAAAGTGAACATACATCAGAAAGTTCTGTCAAAATGCCTCCGCAGATGTATTTTTCTTAAATATTACAGGCCACAGAAAGGGGATACAACTCTGCAAAAATGTTTACAGTTCCCATTCCAGTTTTTATTTCCAATCTGACCTACCTTCTCATAGTATTTAGGGTGCTGTAATTGTCCAGCTCAAACCTAAAACCAATCCAAAATCATTATTAAATGGTGAGAATAGCTCTGCTCATTGACATCATGTGTGTGGTGAAAGAATCTTCAATACTTTCAGAAAATAATAAATAACTATCAATTGCAGCAAATGAAGATGAAGTTTATAAAACTATCAAAACATATAAAACTATCATTGCCAGTCCTGCAACACCCACATACATGAGTCTAATTTATATAAATTGTTCCAAGCCTCATTTACCAAAGAAAATTGCTGTCATTATGGATACATCAGTGAATTGGTCAGGAAGATTTTTGTTCTACTTCTCAAATTAGAACATATTGATTACTTCATACAATATTTTTTTAAGGAGAAATGTTGGTTTTGGGAAATGGATTGGAAAGCATTTGCAAAATTTTTTTGAAGTAACGAAGACTTTGTCTCTAAAAATGACCATTCTATGTCTCAAAATTACACTTCATGAAGAAATATAAGCAACTTAAATTACAAAGTATATATTAAAAACAACCAAAGTATTTCCAAATTGCCAAAACAAAATGTTAGAGCTGATTTGAACCAAAACCATATCTTCTGGATTTATAGTTCATGATGTTTTTAGATTTTTGACTGCTTTGTCCTGATTCAGGGCATAAACATTTTTCCATACTGTTACATTTGGCCAGAATGTGAAACCTATTTCCTGCCTGTTTCTTTTTTACTACCACACTGATGGCAGTTCTCCTAGCACAGTCACAGCTGTAAGATATTGGCTCTGCTGCAACTGTAAGGCTGCTTTTGCTGAGATACTTTATATCAGTTCCACAGACCCAGAAGATAACTGTGCTGTAAACCCAATTTTTTTACTTGCTAGGATAGCCGTAGATGTATAGTCTTACACACACACACATGCACATACCCATCAGATCTAGCTTGTGTTAGCCATAAATTTGAGTAGATTTTCCCCTATTCACATCAATTAATCTACTACACTGAAAGCATTACTGCAGTTCAGTGCAAAGGGTCTCTTGGGTCCCATATGAGCAATTTTAATGTTAACTGTAATCCATATTTTAATACTTGAATATAGTGATAGGAGATGCACTAATACCATGGTGATTGTCTTATATTGATATCCCCCATTCGAAAAAAAAAGAAGGCAGAATTATTAGAGGTTCATAGACTTTCTGTATTCACTCCCAAAACCCCAAGTTCAGCTCCTAGTCTCTTTTTGACCTCTTTGTTGCTGCTCCAGTTGCTGTCTGTGAACTCAAGTAAGACTGAATTCCTTCTGTGCTCCAGCACTTGGAGGTGAGAAGAGCTGAAGAGGGACCCAGGACTGTGTTCCTTTCCCTCGGCTGGATGTGCTTCTTTGTTTTCCAGTCACAGCACTACAGCAGAGGGTGCAGCCTGCAGTGGAATTTTATGGCCTATCTTCAATAAAAACCAGTTTGACAGCTATTCCTGTATTCTGAGGGCTGCTGGCAGGGCACAACTCATGTTCACAAGGGTAGCATTCCTTGCCTCCAAAATCAGTGTCTGTATGGAAAACGGTTTGCTGGAAGCATCAGGTGCCCCATTAAATCTCTGCAGCAGGGATCCTGCAGTCTGGGTGTGGCTGGGAAGAGCCCAGTGAGGCACAGCTCCATCCCCCCAGGAGCACCCCAACAGCAGAGCACTGCAGGCAGTCGTGGGCTCAGGTCTGAGTCCTTCCCCAGCCTGGTATGATTTCCTAGCATGGATCTTCCTGTCCAGCCCAGCATCCCAACAAGATTGGGGAGAAAGAAAACTTTGCTGGCAAAGGTTTCCAGGACCCCCAGCAGCAAAGAGTTACTGACATGAATATAGCAAGTGCCACCTGGAGGTAAAGCCCCAGAGACAAACCTCTGACCATCCAGAGGGTGGGGGATCAGTCAGAGAACCTCACCTTGAAACCTCATCTACAACACCTAGCAAAGGGTGGAGTGATGTTGGTGGTAAAGTGGGTTTTTTTTGCATTGGTATTGTGGAAATCTTGAAAAGAATTATTTAATATAATTCCTAAAATAGCATTGTGATGAATTTCAGCTTGTTCGAATGAATACTGACTTTTTTTTTCTATTGGGTGAGACCTTTCTTTGAGTCTATAAATACCTAAAACCAATTTTTTTTGGTGGTTTGTTTGTTTATATCTTACAGAGATCTTGCTAATAAAGAGAGGGGAGGGAGCATGAAAGGTGGAAGAGAGAGGTTCAACATCTTTAATTTTGACCCTAGCATTGTCTCTGGACAAACCTCTAAACAGTTGAGTTTGCATATGATATAAATTTCTCAGCCCCTTGTGAGTAATGAGAGCTGCAGGATAATGAATAACACCATCACTTCAAAAGATAATATGTACAACCCTAATGTTTTCAAATTTCATAAAGATGACACAAGGGCAGTTGGAAACCTGCCAAACTTCAGAAACTCTTCTGAAGAGTTATTGAATTATATGCACAGTATTGAGGCACGACATGCATGGATGAAAAATCAATGTTTTGTAGAAAGAAACAGAAACTGGAAAATAATATGATAATGGATAAACAGACATAGAGGGGTCCACGTTTTTGTTCTGTGATATTACACAGGCTGCTCATGATTAATTAGTCTCCTCCATGTTGTGATCCCCCCAATGCTTCTGAGATGGTAGACAATTCTGTTCTTGCTCTCCCCGTGTGTGCTTCAAACCTCTTGCAACTGCAAAAAAAAAAAGATATCAATGATGTCAAACATTGGATCAGCAGTTTTATCACATTTGTTGACAGGTAGCAGCTCTCAGCATAAAGTAATCAAATGACCTAATAAAGTTGGGTAAATACACTCATTAAATGTGTGTAATAGCTATTCTAATTTGATGCATTCTTAGCTGTCAGCAGGTTTTGGGCTGGGCTCCGGGTGCTCCTGCGTGGCAGTTCAGGCAGAGGTGGCAGCCAGCAGATCCCTGGAAGGCACTGTCAGCTCTGGAGTGCTGGCTGCTGGTGGGCAGGGAGCTGTGCAGGGGTGAAGCGGGCAGAGCCCCCAGAGCGATGCCAGCGCAGCCACGGGAGCAAACGAACAGCTGTGTCTGCCCTCCTGCAGGTGAGGACATCTCTGCCTTCCTGTGAGGAGCCCAAAAAATCCAGAGCCAAGCAGGGCAGTTACAAGTAAAGTAAAATATAATAAGAGTTTTCTCTTTTGACTTTGGGGTTTGCGATTGTCTTTGTCTGGTTTTGTGTTAATACTCCACAATTCTGCTTGTGCAAAACCAGCAATAGTATTTTAGGACTTTATTTCAAACACAGCATGGAGAATGCGACTGACCAACTTCTTTAGTTAGGATAGGTCCCGTTTCTATATATCCTAGTTTTGCCTTTTCACTCAAGGAGAAAAACTATTGGGAGTTGGAAAATAAATCATTAGATTTTAAAGTGCAGAAAGGAATAGCCTTCTTTTTCAGAGTTGGTGCCAGAATCACTTTCAGGTATGACATGAAATTGGGAACTTGCATGTAAGTCCTGGGATTTAATTTTGCTCTTCCTTATTTGCCATCAAAATGATGAAGGACTCAGGGAATGCTTTGCACTGGAGGTGGCAATGAGGATTTCAAACATCCATTTAAATATAAAACAACTACATTTAAAAAGGCAAAAAATAAGGGCAAAAGGTTCAGGACTTTATTTCGTCTGCCCTTACTTTATCATCATTCTGAATGGGGGCTCAAAATTACTATTTATGAGATATTTTACTCTAAATACTAAGGGAGAAAAATTTGGCCAAAACTCATGACAAGTCATCTGTTTTGTCAGTGTGAAATACTTGATAATTTGTAATGCATTTAGCCATTAATCATTTTAAAGGGCTTTTAAATGGGCATGGAAGTCCTTTGAGCCTTTTCCATATACAGACATTGGATCAGAGACCTTTGCTACAAATTACTTTTGTCTGGACTTCTAATACAAAATCAACTTGAGAACAAGGGAAATACATCACTGTTAAATTTTATTATAAGACAGAGCCCTTATAACACATCATGGGAAACATTCTTGAGCTGCTCTATTAATAACAGCAGTGCCTGATTTCTTTGGTTTAAACTTACCTTTCTCACATTTTCTTGTGACATTTTCCAGATATAAATTGTTATGATGAAGAGTCATTCAAAGCAAGGGGAAAAGCTGTAATTATGTTTCTCTTTTCTGAAAGAGTATAGGGCAGGAGGGGGATTATTTTACACAGATCAGTGAAGGACACCCTAATAAAGATTGGTCTGGAACATTTCTTTTTATGACAATTGACTTATCAGCAAGAGCCATTGTAGCAAATCTGGAAATTACATAATTGCCAGAAACTGTAGATATTTGACTTGGCAAGAATTTTAGGTGTCTCTGATTTATTATTTTAAGAATTTGGCTCTGCAAAGATGAAGAAATGTTTAATGAAAGAACAGTAGAATTCAAATGAAACAGGCATAGATCTTGTTTTCAGAGGCTATATTTAACTACATTGTCACTTCTACTGTAACACAAATAAACTAAACTGAAAATGTCCAGGGTGACAAACTGGCAGAGAGATCAATCTGCAAGAAAATACTAATTTCAACAGCTACACACTCATCTTTTCCTCTCCATTTTGTACTACCCTTTGGGCAAGTTCTTTGTGGGTCATTCATTATACTAGATGTCATCCCTTTTAGCACAGGCAAAATAATAAATCTGTAAAGCTGAAAGAAACTTGTTAATGAGGAATTGCGTTTTTTAAACCAGTCTTTCACAGGGCACTGAAGCTCTTTCAAGCAACAAAGTTTAAAGGCATTAGGTATTATTAAATTTAAGAGAAATGTAGGAGACTACAATCAGAGTGGTGAAGTGGGGATGCTGTAAGTACTTATTTTAGGTTTGGAGGGCTTGCATACCACAGCAATTCTGAAAACACCCATAATTTTTGTCTGTATCAGAAAATCAGGTCACCACATGGTAGATTAAGGTGAAAGTCTTTGCTTAAACCATTTTCATCAAAGAGATTTACTTTGGCAAGTCCTCCAGGAGGCATTTTCCCTTTGATAAAGTTCAGCCTCTTTTTCTGGAGAAATGCTGTTTCCTGAAAATGGTTTATCATCTGCTCTTTAATATCTCCTTATGCTTCTCACATTATCTTACTAGTTCATGAAGGAGTTGCTAAGACATCCTACAGTTTATATGTTATAGTGCAACTTTTCCCTTTCAGCTGGGCAGCAGCAGCTGGGATCAATGCCACCACTGGTGCTCCTGGCAGCAAGTGCTGACTGCTGCAAAGGGAAGAAATCTTGCTGTGGTGTGAGATCAACATTCCTATCTCTGAGAAGATACAACAGCTGGCACCACCATCACCCATTAGACCAGAAGCTTTGAGTCTGCTATCAGGCTGGAGCTTCTCCACTGACACTTGGACAGACCACATCCCTGCCAGGGCTCTGATCATCTTTGTTATGGAGGAGTAAAAAGCCCTGTCAGAAAAAAAATGTTTTTCATGAAGTGGAAAACTCAGATTACGTATTTCAGTGTCAGAAGATTAGGAAGAAACATAGCAAAAAGTCACATAGAGCTACCTTGTTATCTCATTTTTTTTCTGAGAATCAATACTGAATAGATGTTAGTGGACATCTTGGGAAAGGGGAGATATACCAAAGAGTCTTATTTTTCCTAAAAGATGGAGATATTAATAGCAATAAATTAATATTGCTTCATATTTCTCTTGTTCCATATCAACCCTGATATCATTAACTACTGATCCTGCATAGGCAAAGGGGTCTCCAGACACCTGAACGCTGAAATCTTTCCTGAAGCTTGAGTAGACAATTCCAATTAAGCTTTTAGCAAATAGGAGCAAATGAGTATTCCTGTGTTCATTTGCAACCAAATATGGAAGCATCACAAAATGGAGCACCTGTTCAGCCTGGGCTTTACCACCCAGTCCATGTACTCAGGAGTGGCTTGGCTTGTGCTGCATGTCATGTGCTACAGCTGAATGGGATAGCTTATTTACTGGAGAGAATTCCACTTGATGCTGGCCTGAAGCCCTACACCAAGAGTCAAACCTGTAGTTGTGTAATTTCAGGTGAATCTTAACCAGTTTGTGTGGGGGGGTTGTGTTTGTTTGGTTTGCTGGATTTTTTCTTTTTAAAGAACTTTTAGGACAAACTGGAAAAGTCTGTCAGATATAAGAAGAACTATCCATTATCTTTTTTTTTCTCTTGGTTTTCTTTAATAATTTAATCTATGAAGAATATTGATTCTCAGTGCACTTATACAAATGAAAACAGGAAATATTTTGAAATGGCAACAGGATTTGAACTCTCTACTGATGCAAGATGACATAAGACCAACTCACAAAAAAATGTCTCAGAGTGTCTTACAGGAAAACTTGTGCCTATTATAGATTATTATCTTTTTGCATGATAGAAGAGTTAGTATGAAAAACTTTATGGGTGTTTTCACATATTTCACACTATTGCTTATCTTTATTCCCACAAATTATATAAAACTGGTATTCAAACAATCTAAAAAATTCCATTTATGCTATGTTGTTTACTATAACTTATTTGACTACTTACCTTCTTTTTCATTTAATCAGAATCATGTACAGTGTGTGGTCTGCTATTTAGAAGCTTTTTCATGGCAATAAAAAAACCCACGAGAATTAGATTGCCAATTATTTTACAGCTTTTTCAGCTGCAAAGACTTCTCCCATTTTTGAGTGAGTACATTGTTGGTAGAATACATAGAGTTTATATGCTGTAGCTTTACTTCAACCTGGACTGAAAAAAGTTATTTAAGCAAAATTTGCTCTTCTCCTCTTAGAATGTAGCTAGGGAAAAATACATCATTTGGGCTGCATTAATACTTTAAAATAAATTTTGTCATACTTCTGAGAGTTAAATTTGCCAAGTTTTGAGGCTTTGGAAAATCTGTTTACACATGCTCAGGAGAGTTGTACTTGAGTTAGCAAAAATTAACCGGCACTGTGAATATTCTTTTCTCACCTAGATACCCCAAAACCTCTTGCAACATGCTGCAGTTCACAGAAAAAAAAAAATCCAAACCAAAATCAAAACCAAAACCAACCAACAAACCAATAAAAACAAACAAAAAACCCACACCCAAACAAAAACAAAACCACCAAAAAAACAGCCACAAAAAATCAACAAAAGCAAAAGATAAAATCTATTGTAACATATCAAGAGGTTTTTGGCCAATGTTTCTGAACTATTCAGATGCTGTTATAGTGAAGTAAACCAGAATTGCAGGATTTTTTTTTTCCCTGCTCTCAGTGGCACTTTTCTGACATTCATGACTGACAAGGATTAATAATTTGATGACATTCAGATGAAGTGGAGATCTAAGGGACTTTAAAAAGGGTTTCTAACTTAATTCTTAGAGAACCAGACCAAAAAAAAAACCAAAAAAAAACCACCAAAAAACCACAACCAAAAATTATTGCTTTAACATAGTGCAACTTTTCCCTTTCAAAAGAGTTTGCAGCCAACAAAACAAACTCAGTTACTCCTTTTCCATTTCTGCGATGGTCTATTAAGTGTTAAAGGTCTAACTTCTGTGTGGGCTGTATGCAACCCTTGTCACTGGAGGTCTGCTGTGGCTCATTTGAGATTTCTCCTGATGAAAATATCCCATTATTGGCAGGAAAGAGAGGATTTTGACCATAGAACTTATTTAAAAGATGTGGAAGAAGGTTATACATAAGGACAAATATCATAAAACCAATCAAAGAAGACAGTGAGAAATACCATGTACAAATATCTGTGATATTATTTTGAGGTACAAGTATCAACAGGAACTGTGTCTCTTCAGTGGGAATGAATGGATCCAGACTGGAGAACAAATGGTACCAGCAGTGATAAGCAGTACTTACTTCTGGATTTGCTAAACAACACATTTCATCACACACCTCCTGCCTGGATAAGAAGGTATGTTATTTTTACTTGATTAACATAAATGGGAAGGATATTAGAGAAGCAATATCTACAGAGACTAGATGGGTATGTTCTTTTTAATAAAAAACTAGCAATCAAGTCAGCTGAAAATAAATTGAAGATACTAAGTAGTATTCAAAGCTTTGAGTCAAAAATGGAAAGAAAGAAAAATTGCTTTAATTTACTAGCAGTGGGTATTGCAATAATGTGGTTAGAGGGTGAATTCAGGACCAGCTCAGCCTTCTGACTCAACAGTTGCATCCCAGTATCAGGCAAATCCTGATTTATAATAATCCTCTGAGTCTCTGTGAGCAGACAGGGCAAAATGAAAGGCCATGGCTGCAGGTCACAAAAACATTTGATGTATTTTAATTAAAACCAAAAGCTGTCAGCGGCTAGAATTGTCACCAGAGAAGTGACAAATTTGAACAGGCCACTGGGATCTGTCAGGGTCTCTCCAAATACTACACTCAATCCGATCCCCCAGTGATTCACTGAGTTTAAATACACAAACAACCTTTCCTATCAACTGGTATAACCTCCCTCATGCACAGACCACCGAATTTCACACAGCAATACACATACAAGCCCAGCAAAATGACAGAATATGTATTTCAGATGAACAGAAGCTACTTGTTGAGTTGTGCTTACACAGTAACAGGCTGCCAATGTTGGTTGCTACAGCCCATGTGTAAATCTGAAGTCCCAGGAGCAGGCACAGCAGCACTGGGCCAGCCTAAGCTGCACCAACACTTGCTAGTTGCCCTGTGCTCTTTACCGTGCCACACTGACACACCAATACCCAGCATAACTACTTTGAAGACCCTTGGGTGAAGATCCTTGGGTAATCTTTGACTGCAGTTCTCACAAGCTCTCCATCTTTTGGTAAGTCTGTAGCCTCTGGAGCCCTCCACAGGGCTTGCCAGGCAAAGTCCTGCAGTACCTTTGGAGAGACTTCACATTAATCTTGTTGAAAAGTCTCAGATTCAGAGATCTGGATTCATTCCCCCACACTGTGCCAGCACTACACACACACACACACATTTGCCAAAGGCATTGACCTCTGCAGTACAGTCACCTGAGGCTCTCTGTGTGAAAGAGAAGAGGGTGCAAGTTAAGCCTTCTGTGCAATGAACTGTCTTCTACGCATACTTTTTTTCCCTTTACAGAGAAAGAACATATTGAATACATCCAGTCCTGTACATTTCTCTCCTGTAAGTCCTGTAAAAGGAAAATAGGATGAATGCTGGACAGTTAATGTGTTTTCTTCAAAGTCAGGAGCTGAAGTTGATAACCCATTTATATGATCCATGACCTATTGAAATCTCATTAAGTGTATTTTTCTTCTGCGATTTTACAGCACCACTTAAAATGAGGTATAGCACCATTTAAATGATTTTGTGATGTAGGTACTTACTACTAAATTGTAGAAGTCTCCAACTGGAAACATTACTTTTATGTTATTACTGGTGTTGCTCTTGCCATTGTTATCTTTCCACATGCTCAAGAAAAATATTGAAAACAGAGAAATGTAAACACTGCTTTAATATAAATAATACAACTTGAAAGTCACTTTCAAGGCAATAAAAACAGGCTGCTGAAGTGTTCTCTATGCTGATGCAAGCACAGTAAGAATTGATGAATGTGTCTGAGGAACATTCAAGTCACTAAAAAAAAGGAGAAGACATGGCACAAGGAGATTTTGAGTGTGGGTCTCACCTTCAGCTGCAGCTGAGTCCCATAACCTCAGCTCATGACCCTCTGCACCAGGAAATTCCCACTGGCAATCACACCAGCTCAGTCAGCCCAGTTTTCTTGGCTCTGTGGGGGCCAAGTGCAGGAGAGGGACTGAAACACTTCACTGCAAATGCACGACACAGCAGCACAGCTGTGGGAAAGCATGTGCAGAAGGGCAACTGGGGAGCCTCACACTTAATGCTTGAGCCTGGAAAGGTCTGCAAAAATAATCTTCCTTCTACTGAGACGATTTGAGAAAGGAGGAGGGGTGTCATGTGGGGAGCACCTTCCTGTGTGTTCCTACAGCAGCAAACACAACAGCTCCCCAATGCTTTCTGAGGCCCTTGGAAACTAGCACAACACAAACAATAACACATTATCATTGCTTTTAGTCCTTACCTGTTTTCTCCCAAAAGCTTAACTTGCCAAAAGGAGGGAGGGGACCAGAACCAGAAATGGGATACACATTCCCTGAAAAAGAGAATCACATCATAACTCAAGTAACAGAGATGTAGTGTGCAGGTTGCTGACAGGTTTGAAGCCATAGCTTAGAGAAACCCTAAATCTCCTCTTCTTTTTACACTTATGGCTCCTCTTCCCCCATCAGGAATGCTACACTAATCACTTATAATCCTATTTTTGGATCTGGGTGGTAACTGTGCAGCCAAAACACTCTTACTGCAATTAAACTTTGTCTCCTTTATTAGTAGGTATAATCACATCCTGCCACACCCCTTGCTAGGGGCAATTTGTACATTTTATGACTTTATTCCTATTCTTCATTGCCTAGGATATTGTAGAAAGTGTACTTTATTTCCGATACAAACAAAAAGTTTTGTTCTCAAGGACAGCAGCAGGATGGCTGGCCATGTAAACAAAATTCCTGTTGCCCAGTCTGCTCTGTAGGTGAGTTACACTGTGGGTTAAGGCTCAAATGAGACTTAGTACGTATGCAAAGAGAAGAGGAAAGGCAGAAGTTCTGTTTTTGGAATACGGTGGATCTGTTTTTCCCAATGTGCAAATAGCATCAGTGCTGTAGCACAGTCAGTGGATGATTTTGCTCTGCTAGCTCTGCTCTGCCATTGCTCTTGCTGTACAAAGCCTGTGCGACCACTCTGCTGTCCCATCAGGGGTGGCCAGCAGCTCCATCAGTGTCACTCTGGTGCACACATTGTTTGATACCTTCCTCCATCCAGGAAATGGGTGGGAAATCACAGTTTGCTTCAATGGGTTTCTCTGTATACCCTGGAGCAGGGGGAGGACATCTAATAAACTTGTTTGTTGTCCCCATTTTTTAAAACTATAACTACCACAGTGCAATAGAGATTAAATTATATCTTTATGGCATTTTTTGCATAACCACACAAACAAAATCTAAGAATCTTTTTCAATATGATGTTCTCATTAAAGATTTTAACCTAACTGAATATTTAATGTGAATCCTCATGGACAATAGCACAACTAAACCATGGGCATTTAATACAGAATAGAACATGTAATTACCAGAGTGAATCTTAGAATAGTTTAATGTCATTTGTTATGGTAAAATGAATTAATAGGGTTTCAACATTTAGGTTTCAGTCCTGCACAGACATGTCTCTGTGTGGAGCTGTTTGCGTGACTAGACCCTCCATTAATTTCCATTAATAAAGAGATAATTAGCGCATAATGAAAAATGCTCAAACAACTGTCTCTGTTATAGAGAACTGAATCTAAAATTTTTCATGATATTGTACTTTTTATTCAGTAGGATCTTGGAACCCCAAAGGGTTTGTACAATTTATCTATGTTCCATCTTACGTGTGGTTGTTTTGCAATGCAAATATTCTTCTGTTTAAGCTTGGAACGGGGACAAACCTTTCTCTGGCTGTTTTTATTCCCCCCTTTGTGCTCTCTAAGTGCCTACAGAGTGATTCTAGTGCAACCAAGTTAAATCCTGAACAGATGAACCTGTTATTATTGATATGGTTATTGTCATTTGTCTTCGCTTTTATTTTTACATAAGTAATGACTTTATTACAGATTTGTTTCTAACTGAGGAAAAAACCCCACTATGATTATTTTGATAGCATATGTGCCTTTTGTAGTGCCTTTTCTGACCACAGATTCTCAACAAGACTCCTTTTTTGTCCTATCTGTCATAGCCCACATTCTTGACAAGATGGCCAGGATTGCTTGCTCACTGAATGCTTCTCAATTCTCCCTGTGGCAAACTACTAGATGGGGCAGACATATTCAGCTTTGGAGATAAGACACTATGTTTCTATTTTTTTAGTTAGCATTAGGTAAAAATAATATTTTATCTGAATTTCAGAATTCTTCTTGATTTGTTTTTACATGTTACAGTTATGTGATGAGTCTTTCTTGGGGTAAAGATATGTAAAAAATTGTTGTTCAGAATAGTTGGAAGAGAGTTCAGTTCTACAAGTTTGGTTGCTGTTATGTTTTCCTAGAAAAAATTATATTAAGTCTCTTAAAGAGAAGAAATCTCCCAAAAGCTAAAGACAAAACTTGGCTGCTGATTTCCTTCTGAGAAGATTAAAGAATAGGAAACTTAAGTAATAAGGCAAGTGAAACTTGTATGGCAATCATTAAACCATATTTCTTAGGGAAGAGACATCATGGCTCAGCAAATCTTACTGAGCATTCCTCTGCACTTGTGCTGGATTTAGCTTTCCTTGTTGCCTGTCTCATGAATATTGGAATGGGTCATGATCAGAATCATGGAGGTGGAATAGGCCATCTGAGAATGAAAGATCTGTGTCATTAGGGAATTCAAGTGGCTGTTGCAAATGAACATATTATTAAAGACTGTAGCAAAGCAATGCCAGGAGAAGACGAAAGGCAGTTGCCATAGATCGTAATTTAATACCACAGGTTTCTGCATTTTTGTTTCTCTGCACAACACAGAGGATAGGAAGTGGGAGAAGAAGAGAGAGAAAATGAAAAATACCACTGAAGAGGGAGCAACAGAAAGTGTCATGAGATGAAAAAGGAAAGTGCATACTGTGATGCAATACTGAAGGTTTCTTCTGCATAAATAAATGTGCCTTCCAGGCATGATGCAGCTTCATCACGCACATCTTTGGCACAATAAAACTGCTTTTTTATTTCTGCCTGTGTTAGACTAAACTTGATAATAGCAGGCAAGCAAACAAAAGAATATAGACTGCCTGAGATCCACATTGAGGATTTGTAGAAATTATGTAGAAATGCAGAAACACATGTAGAAAATCAGTTGATAACTGTTTTATAGAATCAGTTCCTCAATACTAGGATTGTATTAGAGGTGCTTATATTATCTACAAACAGGAGGATTTTACAAATTATTAATCTGGCTGGTCAGATGTAATGTGGCAGTGTTATCACTCATTTTGTCACGCCAGGTTGACTGGATCAAAGCCACTCTCAGGTTCCATCCTTCTGGGAACACCACACTTATGCTGCGGGTCTTGGGCTCTCAGCATGAAAAATCACAATGCGTGTATGAAGTAAAAGTCAGTGCAACTGCACTCTGAAGTGACCCTGGCATGACTCTGGGAGAGTTAGGCTCTGGAGTCTATATGTTTGTGATATAACTAAGCACAATACATACCGGGATCTATACATTTAAAGAGAGATAACATCCTTCCAATAAAAAAAAAATCACTTAATTTTGCTCTCATTATTTTAAATATTTGGAAATATTTAATGTCTTTCCAAGTAGAAATAGGTATCAGGAGAAGAAAAAAATAAACCTAGAGCTTTTCTTATTATTTTCAGTAATGAACTTTGAGCTACTTCTTGAACAAGAACATATAAATCATTTTGAGTGGTTGTTCTTAACACAGAAAAATATCAGCAGTTCAAGTAGGGGGACTTTCTTTTTTATTTGAATACTTGTAACAGACTTCAGAGAATGTGCATGATGAACTATAAAAATGTACATACAAAGATAGAAACACAAATTCTTTTTTTTTTAATGTAAATGCCCTACAAATTAATGCATGATAACAGAAAATTCCTTTCCTTCCCTTTCCTTTCTAGCTTAGCTCAGAAACCACAAAGTCATTCAGTTTTGGATCCATTCCTATTTCCCAGACTCCCCAGGAGATTTAGTGAAAGCAAGACATAGCTCTTTCCTGGAACCCTGTGGGCATTACTACATGTTTTAGATGTAGATAAGGCTGCTTCACTCTGCATTTGGGAAGTCAAGATTTCATTTATAAGGTGCTGAAGCTGGAAGGCTTTCATGTCAGGCCCTCAGCTCACAATCTCCAGCAAAAGAGGAAATGGAGGGTTTGTCAGCAGCAGGCAGCCAAGCACAGAAGAGAGACGTGGCAGCTCAGTGCACATGTTCACACAGCTGAGTGCTGCGTAGAGATACCATGTGTGTCTGGCAAAGTATTTCTGTTAGCATAGCACTGCTTTCAGCAGCAGCACATCAACAGCACTGCTTGAGCCCAGCACCAGATTATTATCTTTTACGTTCTCAGATGTCTTGCATAGGTTAAGAGGAGTCTTCACTGTGTGATGATTCTTTTTTTGGGTGGACAGGAAAGGGGATAACAAAAATAAAAACCAAGAATGTTACTGAGGAGCTCTGATTTTGCTTCTGAGTAGATGCAGGCTGCTGGGAAACACAGAATGACAAGAAGTGAACCTGAGCATGGCTCTGTAAAGGTATTGTCACATGTTCACAGAGAGAGGACAATTCAGTTTTGTAACCACCAAAGAATTGCTTCCTGATTCCTCCTGGTTTTTTCCCCTCTTCTCCATGGACAATATACCAAACAATTTAACTAGGAATAATCTCTTCTTGGAGATAATCTTCTTAGACTAGTGCTGAAGTCTCTGAGCAGGACAATGGTGGTGACTGGGACCAGGAGATGCTGTTTTGTGACTTGAACCCTTTTTCCAGGTCAGCCTGGCTGCTCAGCCTGATCTTACTGTGTGGAAGGGAGCAGGTGTTTTCAGTGGCATATGACATGCTACAGGTCTGAGCAGAGACATGGAAACACACTCAGAGTGAAATATTCAGGATTAAATTCAAGAAAAAATAAGCACATCGATGAGTAGCAGAGCTACTAAAATCAGGTTTGTTCAGGTTGAAGTTATGTCTTTTGCAGCTTCCCATGACAACAGCCGCTACAGTGATCCTAACTTGTCTTTATGCATTTGTTTTCTCAATGCACTGCTCTCAGTACATCTCCTTTTACCTTCTATTTCCAGCTCCCCTCCCGGTATGGTCAACTCCCATTTCCAATTTCCTCTCATGTCCCCATTTCCATCACTTCCCCACTTCCAGATCCCTCCCCAGCTAGCTGGGCATCAGGCAATGTGGCAGATTTGAAGGTGGTAGATGAGCCAGGCAGTATTTGTTGGCTCCTACACAGCAGAGCAACAAGCAGATAAAGTGCTTTCACCAGCAGGGCAATTAATTGCATGTTACTGTTGAGTCTCATTAAACATTTAAACTATTTAAATTTCTTTGAGATCTTTATCCTTCCATCAAATTTGTTTGCAGTTGAACATCATTGAGGAAAGACAGACAGATGGTATAATCACATAAGCCTCCTTTCACTGGGAAGCCACATTTAAAAAAAAAAAATTTAAAAAGGGGCAAAAGTAACAAAGTCATCCTGCTTCTTTTTGGAGACTGGATGGAGGCAGAAAGATCTGACAATCAGATACAGATCATGTAGTGATCAGAGTTGGAATCAATATTTAGAGTCTTCATTCAAAATGTTAAAGGGGCTTTGGATGGTGATCACATGTGCTAAGTTATCACTATGGGTCGGCTGTGCCATATCCTGTACTGGCTTAGGAGAAAATCCGATTCCTTCTTCACTTTCCCCTCTCTCCTGCAGCTTATCAGTGCGGAAACCTTTGCTGTGGTTCAGATGGTGACCTGCAGAGGCAGACAGGACCATTTCAGATAACTGTAGGAGTATTAGATGTTGCCCATAGCTCTGTGCGGGACTCTGGATTTTAGGACCATCCCAACCTCATGCCAGAGTAAGTTTCTCTCAGCAACATTGCCCAAATTGCTGTTTCTTGAAGGTATTTTCCATGTGGCATAAAGGACCCAAGGTCACAGACATCGAGCCCATTTTGATTGCTGAAACATATTATATAAGATCTCCTGGGAATTTGTTGCCGTTAACATTAAATCGATTAAGCCACAGTTAAATAATACATCTTTAATGCTGTATGTACACTGAGTGCTGGCGGCTGCTGCCTGACATCAAGCAGCTGCGGGCACCGCTCCCCCGAGCACTGCGGAGGGCAGCGGCCGGAGCCAGCGGGAAGGGGCTGTGGAAGGGGCCGTGGAAGGGGCCGCCACAGGTGCCGTGAGGGCGGCCGGGTCGTCAGGGCCAGGGCTGGGGCCGCTCCGCTCCGGGGGAGGGCCGGACCGCTCTGGGCCGCGTCCTGAGGCGTACACAGCGCCAGGGCGAGGCAGCGCCGGTGCCTTCCCCGCCTGGCCGGGGCGGGGCTGAGGGGCGGCCGCTGCTGCCGCTTCCCGGTCGCCCGCTACGGCCCCGGCCGCGCCCGGAACCATGAACGGCTCCGGCTCGGAGGAGCCGCAGCCCAGCCAGGCGGCGGAGGAGGACCAGCAGCAGGAGGCCGAGAAGGACTGGGAGGCGGCCAAGGCTTTCTACGACAACCTGGTTACCCAGAGGGCTCGGCCGGTGAGTGCGGGCGGGCCGGGGGTCCGGAGCTCGGGGTTCGGGAGGAGACTGGGGGCCCGGGGGCTGAGGGCCGCGGGCCAGCGCTACCCTGCCCTCACTCCGCAGCCCAAGCCTCAGAACGCCATCACTGTGGCCGTGTCCTCCCGAGCACTCTTCAATCTGGTGGAGGAGCAGAGGATCTACGAAGAGCAGGGCGTGGAGAAGTACGTGGAGTACCAGCAGAAGAACGAGAACGTCATCCTCAAGCCCGGACCGGCGTTCTACTTCGTCAAGGTAGCCAGGAGGCGGCCCGGAGCGGGTGGCCCGGCGGGGGGGAGAGGGTGTGGGGAGCGGCGGGGTGCGGAGGATGCTGCGAGGCCAAATTTCGGGAAGAGGAGGAGCCCGAAGCCTCCTTCAGCGGAGATAATCGGCCAGGGCTGGGGCGGAGGTAATCCTGCCTCGGGGAGATGTTTTCGGGAGTTGTTCTCCCAGCGCCGAGCTCGTCGCGGCGGGGCAGCCCGGGAGCATCTCCGCATCTCTCTGCGCGCCCTGGCCCCAGGGCCACCGCTTCTCTCCCTTCTCCCATTCCCTCTCCTCCTCTCCTGCCCTCCCCTCCCGCCGGCACTAATGCCGAACGCCTGCGGCAGAGCACGTACTGCTCGCGTCACCGGGACCGGAGTGGTACCCTCAGCATCCCGGCTTGTATCCCGGCTCACAGCACCACGTCCCAGGTGTGGGTAAGGAGCAGCCTGCTTTTTCTGCTGGACATGGGGCGTATGAAGCACCTTTTCCTTTAAGACCATTTCAGTCAAGATAAGTCCCAATTTTTTTTAAGTTTGTCACAACCTCCTCCTCCCCAAAACCACCCAAAATAAAACAAATAAACCAACTCACTTCCCCTCCCCACCTCCAAATAAAAACAACAAAAAAAACCCCCAACCAAACACAAACAAACAAAAAACAACAAACCCAAACAACAACGACAAAAAAAAATCAAAAAAAAACCCCAAACTCAAACAGTGTTGATTTTAATTTCTTGTGGTCAGCTTTAATTTTTCCTTGCCTTTGTTGTTACCCTGGGAATTGTTCTTGAGGACCAGCAAAAGAACTTGACTCCCTGCTTCTGAGTCAGGGTTTAGGAAGAGCTGAAATAGAATATTTTGCTTTCATTGCACAAGAAAAGAGAAATGGCCAAGGAAAACACCCTACAACATGGAAAGTAAGTGAAATTACAGAAAAGTGAAAGAAACTGAAAATATGTAGGTTTTTGAAGAGCACAGGTTTTAGTAGGACTGTCTTGAAAAAACACTGTCTGCAGAGTTAATTTTATGTCCATTGAGAACTGTTTGCTGAGCTTTACCACAACGATTTTAGAAAATTAATGAAACCCAAATTAAAAATTATACTTGCTGACATCAGTGTTGTGGCAGAACATTTCAGGTTTTAAAAGTAGATTTTCATTACTTCAGTTTGGGTCTCAGGAATTTAAAACTTTTTCTTCACTACTCACTTTATGAACATACACAGTGGAAAAACTACCTATGTCAATACTCATGCTGCTGTAAATATAACATAGCTATTAGCAGCATTAATGGCACAAGAACTGTAAAGGTGTTTCTAACATAAAAATGTGGCCATAAAATAATTCACTGTGTACACCAGTGAGGGCAGACTGACTTGGGAATTTACTGCATCTTTTCCTATATATAGCAGCCCTGCTAGCACAGTCAGCTTTTAAGATTAGAGTTCATTGTCAAATTTACTTAGAGTATAAGCATGATTTGCCTCTTTAACTACTCATACTTTGGAAATCAGAGCTGCTAGCTATGCCCAAAGGCACTTTGACCTCTGTTCCCTTCTGAAATGCTATTTTTGTTTGAATTCTTTATTTTGCTTAGTCCCAGGAATCATTAGGCTAGAGAACTGTGGCTTTGTTGCATCATCCTTTCTACTTGGAGACAAAGCAAAAAGAGAAATAATATATTTTTCTTTGGATTCCCTTATTGAAATGTTTAAGATACTAACTTAAAACTATTATAGCTCATGCTTATAGTGGGTAAGATTTGTAATCACAGGCCAGGATGTCCTTAGACTGCAAAATATAAAGACCCTGGACAAAAAAATCCCCTCCTCCACTCACTCTTACTCTCTAATAATTTAAGAACTTGCCTGTGTAGTAGAGTATTAACAATAGAAGTGAGTTATGACCACATACTAAGATTTTTTTCTAGGCCTTACACCAGGCTGTAACTTAGAATTTTCCTAAGCACAGTCCCACAATAACATAGTTTTTTAAAGTGAGATTTCCAGAATTGAGTTTTAGTTCTGAACAACTGCCCTGACTTTTTAAAGCACCTTAATAAAAATCACTCTATCTTGCATTCGTTTGATGATTCATTATTGATTTTCTTGCTGTAATACCAAAGAATTCCATTCAAGGGTCAAGATAAAGTTCTGAATAAGAGAACAGATGGATACAGAGAGAGATAAGTAGATGAAAGGTCAAGGAAATAAGAATGCCAGACTGTGGGTATAACATGTTGGCCAATTATCTTTGAAGAGATCTCAAATCAAAATCTGTCTCATTCATTGCTGCAATTAGAAACTCTCAAGCTAATCATGTTGACAGGATGTGATTTTGTACTTATTACTTAAGTACTTAAGTATGGTCTTTGACACCTGATGACCTGAACTGTGTCAGTAAATCAGCAAAAGTAAATTCCATACCTCAAAAAAAAAGAAATTTACTTGCTTCCTTTCAAATTAACCCAGTCAAATTTTTGCTGGGGGCAGCAACAGATGCAGACAGGAATAAAAGAAGTTCAGAAAGTTAAACTATCAGGTATTTTACACTCTCCTTCTAGACAATCCTATCACTAAAACTACAGTGACTAAGAAAGGAGGCACACTCGACTGTTGACATCCACATTTTTAATCTGCAGGCACTGGAGCATGTCAATGCCCGGCTTCTTGAGCTGTACCCTGATGATGAAGAACGGTTTGATATTGTCCTGATGACTAATAACCATGCCCAAGTGGGAGTGAGGCTCATAAACAGCATCAATCACTATGGTAAATAAAATAATTACTGATGTGTAGAATTGCCAGCGGTTACATAATAATATTAATTCATTTTATTCTTCCTGTTCTGACTTTGGGAAAAGCAGCTTGTTGGATATTTATTTTTGGGTGTCAGCATAAGGGAAACAGTATCAGACAGAATCTGATCCAGTGTTCTAGATTTGTCAGGAGTGACCCATAACTTCTGAGAAGTCCTTAAACTTTTTCATATTTGGTATCTATGCTCCCTACACATACATCTTCACAGCAGTTACTCTGCTGTCCTAGAGGAATTTTTTTCCCCTAAATTCTCAGTGAGGATGGGCTGATCAAACATTGTAATTGTTTGAAGTTGTGTAACTTGTTGAAATTACAATGAACATACTTTCTTTTTTTTTTAAGTTTACTGTAAGCTAGGCTAGTGTACCTTTCCACAGGTTCCTTTTATAGGTTTTTAGTGTCAAGACAGAGCCACACCTTGTGCTGTTCTTACTTTAGGCTTAACAATTGAACGTTTCTGTATGACGGGAGGAGAGAGCCCCATTGGTTATCTGACCGCGTACCTCACGAACCTGTACCTCTCAGCGGATTCGGACAAAGTGCAGGAAGCTATAGAAGCAGGTTTGAATTGCCTTTCTTTTGCTATCTGTTGATATCTTTTGCTATCTGTTGAGCTTGTTCAAAAATTATATATATTGTGTGTCTTATGCAGAAAGTAGCGCTGCTTCATCAAATGCGGAAAGTCGCCACTTTGTGTGGTGCAAGTTTATCACTTATTTTTACTCAACCAAATAAAATCATGTGATACAGTTCTTCTCTGACCCTTCAGCCTGCTGATAGTGACAACTTAACCACCCTACACCTTTGTCTTCTCCCCTTCAAAAAGAAACAAGACTCCCACCTCTATTCAGCTTCTGTTTGAATAGCATCATCTTTTTGATACAACTTAAAAAAGCAACTTCTGTGTCCCCTTTTTGTTAAAAAGTAACAAATACTTTGATTGAGTGGTCTCTGGGATTTCCTGCATTTCTCTCATTTGCAGCACAGCTTGGGAAGCATTTTTATATAGTCTTATATGAAAGTGGAAGGAAGCATGTCCAAGAAGTTTTGGCAGTGGGACAGCTTCCATGCATTTGTGTTACAGAACTCTCTAATTAGTTTTTGAGATCGGTTGTGCTCACCATATATAAGGGTCACCAGCAATAAGTTGTTGGAACCAAACTGCTGATGGTTTCATGACTGACTTTGAAGGACGTGCTAACTGAGGGTCTCTGATCTATTTGCAGGCATTGCATCAGCTACGATGTTCACTGCCAACAAAGATGTTGCTTACTCAGATACACAGCTGAGGGTGGCTTTTGATGGAGATGCTGTTATCTTTTCTGATGAATCAGAACAGATTTTCAAAGAGCAAGGATTAGATAGATTTTTTGAACATGAACAGCTGAATGAAAATAAGCCCCTTGCACAGGTTTGTATTTCTTTAATTTCTTTTTTAAAGGGAGTTTCCAAAAGATCTGATGACTTCATTGCTGTTGCATTTCTCCATTTCCCCAGCGTGGATGTGTTCTTTGTGAAAGCTGATGCTCCTATTTATTTCCTTCTTCGAAGATAATCTTTAAAGTGCTAGTTTCACGTAAAAGAAACCACCATTGCAGTTCTTTTACCAGGCCATCATTTCAGTCCTCTCTAATTTCTCTGAGAGAACTGCATATATAAGACAGTTGTTTTTTAATAGTATCATTAGAAAAATAAATGTTAGTACTGATTTCCCTGATTTTTTTTTATCAGACTGTAGGTAATGTTTACTTCAAACACTGAGATATTCTTATTATTTAAACAGGATATTGTTCCCAAGCAGAACTAGGCCATTTGTCTAAAAGCACAAATATTTTAACATTAGCTTAAACTGAAAGACCAATTCTGCTATTGTTAAAAATAGTGTAAATTCAGAATAAAAGCTTTATTTATGAAAGTACTGGACAGTGCAATATATTGCAATTTGAACAAAACTGTCATTTGCTTCTATTAATTGGAGTGTAGTATAGTCATTGGTCTGGAAGGAGTTCATTGATGGCTTTTTAATTAGGTCTTCTACTGCTTTTTGTGCAGAAAAAAAATTACAGCTCATGGTTCATAGCAAAAAGAGTTCTGTGTTTTCAATGAGCATTTCACTAAAGACTATAATTAAAAATTAATATTTAAAAGATCTAAGCCTTAATGAGAATTATTTTCCCACTGATCCCACTGACAATATTATGGTTTTAACTTCTTGCCAATGTGTGAATTCCTAATGAGGGTGCAGACCCATTTGGAGATGTTACATAGAGAATTTGTGGAGTAGCACAGCATTAGGAAAAGGAATTCTGTGTGTAACTGGAAGTTTGGAAGAAAGCAAAAGAATGATTTGGGGAACTGTGGACATATACTAAATATGCTTCTGGTATTTCATACTCAGGGTCCTTTGAAGGGTTTTCTGGAAGACCTGGGGAAGCTGCAGAAGAAGTTCTATGCAAAAAATGAACGATTAAATTGTCCTATAAGGACCTACCTGGTCACAGCCAGAAGTGCGGTGAGCTCTGGAGCCAGAGTGCTGAAGACTCTCCGTAGCTGGGGTCTGGAGATTGATGAGGCACTTTTCCTAGCAGGAGCACCTAAAGGACCAATCCTGGTGAAGATCCGCCCTCACATTTTCTTTGATGACCAGATGTTCCACATCGAAGGAGCACAGAAATTAGGCACCATAGCTGCACATGTCCCCTATGGCATTTCTCAGAAGTACCACAAATGTAAATGACTGGAGGGTGCCATTAAGGATAAGGTTCTTAACTCAGCCAGCCTCTAATCTCCCAGTAGTTACATCTGAAAACCTCTACATTTGTGTATTGTGAGCACTGTGTCTAAAGATTTAAATTCGGGCTAGAACAGCCTTTAAAGGAAGTATTTTTAATATTGGTAAGTTTTTAATAGAGTTATTTTAACATAATTCTTAAGCAGTTTAGATTTTTTTACCTGTCTGTATCTAACACTGTGGTTTTGATATTAGGAGAAGATTTGCACTGTTTTTATAGCTTGAGACATATTCTGAGAGACAGAACAGTTATATTTTATCTAAAAAACTGTTGACGGGTTATTTATAAAAAAGTTTATGCTGCAATGCTAGTTCTTGACAGTTATTTCTGAAGTTCTCAAAGGCACAGTTTACATGTAACTGTTTACCTGTTGGTGATTTGCTGATTAAATATGTGTTCAGTAGGTCTGTCACCACATGGTTTTGGCTTCTAGTAAAATATTCGTGCACTTGATTATGTTTACATGTAATTTTTCTATATTGTTTTCTTATCTTAATAAAGCTGGCTTTACAGAACATTGTCATTTTTCTATGTAGAGATTTTAGCATAATTTCCTAGGCAGAGTTTGTGTAACCAGAATGTTCCTGATGTTTAGAACCAGAAGTAACCACTTTGAGTCAAATCTGAGAGCTGGAGGCCTCACCTTGACCCAACATACTTCACAGAGCTGAGTAGAAATCTGAGATGCTGTGAGTATCTTGGCTGCGACAAAGGCTGAAGCTTCAGAGCACACCTTCATAATAGCAGATAGTCTACCTGGAAATAATGCTATTGATGGAACTACTTTCTTCTTAACTAGATTCTCTTAGGATTTACAACTGTTCTGTGATCTGCATGAACTCAGTTTGGCAACTTCCGATGAGTTTCCAGGGGACAGGTGCCTGTTGCTGCATGACTTCATATTTACATCGTAGGTCTATTTAGCTCTTTTATGCTAAATTCCTGTATCTCATTGTTATCCATGTAACTAAGTGATATCCAAATGACACCACTAACATCTGTCAGGTGGTGTTTGTTCTCTTTCTCTCCCTAGTGGAACAACTGTCCTGTTTTATTATTTATTATTGTCATATATTCATACCAGAAGAGACAAAACCAAAAGAATGTGCTTGCAGTGGGAGCAGAAATGGTGAATCAAGCTTGTCATGATCTGTGGTTCCTGAGGGAATTTGGCCCAGAATCTCACATCAGCCTCTGAAAGTTTGGTCTTCTCTGTCCAGATGAACTGTCCTGTTATTATAGAAAGCTCCACTGCATCAATTATGGTTTCCGTCCCAGGAACATAGGCAATCATTTTAATGTTCTGGGTCCAAGCCACAAAAGTTTTTTGGAAGCAAAGGCAAAAGCCTTGATCCTGCATGAAACACAAATAGAGACTGTTGGAAAGGTTTTCAAGTGTTCACACCAGAATGTGATGTTGATTGGATGCACTGCAGATTTCTGGTGTACTTGGACCTTCATATGTGCGAAAGGCTTGGTGCCCAAAACGTATCACATTTCCCAGCCCAGCCAGGAGGTGAGGAAGACATGAACTAACTGAGGCCTGGTCATTGTCTGCCAGGATGGGATAGAGTTACCTCACCAAATGGAGATTATGAAAAATGTTATTAGCAGATGTTTTTATGTAAGAGATCAGAGTCCACAAGGAATTCAAAAATATTCCTTAGCTGTGGAATATAAATTGTGTGTGTACCTTTACCACAAAAGCATGGCTGAAAATTTCTTTTTGAAGCAGAGCATGTATCAGCTGTTTTTCATCCATGCATCATTAAAGCTGTAGAGGTTGGGTGCAGGAAATAAAACCAGCATTTGACTCTCACTGAACAATTATATCTTGATAATGAAAAAGTTAATCAGATCCTTAATCCCTATAGAAGTGCAAAGGTGAGTCTCATACCTGACAGGGTAAGCATGCAAATCAGTGAATAAATTGGAAGGTGAGTCATGTGGTCTGTTATGTTTACCTTTATTTCCAATGAACCATCCACCCAGAGCAAAAATGAAACCTACTGGCCAGGACACTGGAGCTTCCAAGTCTTTTTTTGATCCGTGCACACACAGTACTAGGGGACTCCCTCTTGCAGTGTCCTCCTGACAGCACTAAGGCATGTGTGAAAAGAGTTCACAAATTTACATAGTAGAATTTACATTCTTAGTCAAAGAATTCAAATTGACATTTAAGTTCAGAAGCTGATGTTACGGCCCACAATCACTTTTCCTAAATTAGTTGAGCAAAATGCCCTTAGATGCTTCAGATCATACACTGTCTTTTAATTATAAGGCAACTGTCCCCAGGCTCGATGGCTGCTTCTCTGCATATCCAGCTGGCAGCATGGTGGGGGAGTGGAGCCTCACTAGTTCATGCAAGTACCTTCCAGACTAATCTGGATGTTTGGGGAAAATCAGCTTGCCAAGCAGCCTCTGCCTGTTAAAATTATTTTCTTCTGCTCCAAGGCACAGCTTGGCTAGTGGACCGAAATAATCTTTTTCAAGAAAATTCTGTGAAGTTGAGTAGGAGCTGAGGGAAAGTGTTTTCTATTTTTGTAGACATAGAAGAGAATTGTCTCTTAATAGCATTCCAATCCACATAACAAAACAAACAAGCAAACAACAACCACTGCAACACTCAACAAAAAATGTCTTGCTTCTCACGCTTATCAGGCTACCATGAGTTTAGGCCCTCGTAACCCTAAGCCAGTCACAATTAAAACAACAGAAATATTTTTCAGGAGGGGAATAGAGAGAACTGTCCTTTATCAGCCTGTTTACAACACTAGAAGACAGACTCATGAAAAGGAAAGTGTCATCCTAGACAAAATCTGGAGGAGATTAATTCTGTGTGGAAATAGAACTCCATCAGGGAAACCCAGTTCTTGTTCCCTTAGCTTCCAGGTTCCTGCACTGCATAAGAGTCCAGGAAAGGCAGTAAGACAAATGGGATTGTCTCCAACTGCTATCAACCCCTGTGGAGAAAAATGTTAGAAATAAGATTCTGAAGGTGTCTTCAGATTTTTGTTTGTTTGTTTGTTTTTTTACAGAACATATTCTCAGGGAGTGTTAGATATTTCCCACCAGTTAACAAGACATCACAAACACATGTATGTTCCCAGTTCCTTCCCATCTTTAAGACACTCTTTCAATTTCCAGGCTAGCATGTCATCTGAAGGAGCCAAAATATAAAGTATTTCAGATCGAAAAATTGGAGATGGTCATCATCACATGTCTTCCAACATGCATTCTGGACTGTGGTCTGTTCTGAGGATGTGGGATTCAGAGGGGTCCTACATCCTGAGGAGATCCTGTAACCTGTACTGGCCTGCAGCATTGCTAAACACAACCTTGAGTGCAATAGAGGGGTACAGAAATTTGTGGAGCAGGTCAATGACAGAAGAAATAATTTCCAGTTATCATGCTCAGTATTTGGGACCAACACCTGGATGCACACATCATTCCTGCCTACATGAGCAGCTTCTGATCACCATGAGCTCCTGGCACAGTGCTCTGTGCACCGAAGGCTGGACTGACATCAACACAGGCAGCGCCCTCGAGACAGTGCCCTCTCCAACACATCTGCAGCCTTCTAAGCAGAGGCATCAGAGATGACTGCAGAGTCCTCACAGCCAGGTGATGAACAGCAGATTCTTTAGCTCCCACCAGGATGATTTCTTACAGAACTAATCTGTTCCTCTAACAGGGCGTTTCCTGGTTCTCCTATTTTGACATCTCTTTGGCAGCTACTCTTCCTTCCTCATGGTCCTTGACTGGGTGTGGCTGCAACGCCTCCCAGTACATGATTTACTATGAGAAGAACATATGGAAGAACACCCCAACATGGGACTTAGGCCATGTTAAGGATGTAAAAATCCATGTTTCATACACAGATGCAATGGTGTGGCCTGGCTAAAATACCCTTTGGTGTAACCATGAGGCTCACAATGCAGTGAAGGGCCAAGAATGAAGAGAGTATTTTTCTGTGGTGAAGACAAAGAAGAGGTCTGTCAACAAATCTGGAGTGTTTAGATGTTGTGCTGCCTACGCAGCCCTTAAATTGTCTGAGAAGTGTGAGAGACAGTCAGAAAAGACATATGAAGGTACTTCCAGAAGAATCTGCTGTTTCTGCTGCTGTAACAGGAGCTGAGGTCAGCCTCAGAACCGACTGTGACAGCCTGCAGGTAGCACCAACATGTGGCAGTTAAGGGGAGCTTGTTATTGCAAACCGTTGTCATGTCCGGGCAAACCACAAGAAACCTGGTTAAAGGCTCATGGGCTTCCTCTGGGGTTTCTTAGTGATTTCCTGAAATGTGCCAGGTCTTGACTTAGGACAGACATGCTCCTTATCAGCCAAGTCAAGCTTGTTTCTTGTCTCCCCTACAGAATATTGTCTCCCTGTACTCTCTTCCCCTGCTTGCTGGCCTCTAGTTTCTCATCACAAACTTCTCTTAATCTATGTTGTTTTGTCCTCTATCTTATCCCTAAATCTGCGCTGAACTCTAGTACTGTGGTTTGGGGGGGGGTTGGGGTTTCTTTTTTTTTTTTTTTTTTTTTTTTTTTTTAGTGTTTTTTTGGGGTTTTTTGTTTGTTTGTTTAGTTTTGGGTTTTTGGTTTTATTTGTTTTGGGGTGTTTGATTTTTTTTTTTGTTTCTGTTTTTGTTGTTTTTTGTTTTTTTAACCTACCTTGCTCTTGATCAAAATTCAGTTGCCTTTTAATACTCTCGCTGCACATTTCTACTACTGACTCTTCCCTGGCTAGGGTGAAAAGGACTTTGAGTGGGGTAACTGCAGTGGCCACTCCTGACTCCCTGAATGGGTTCATGCTGCCCATTGGGATCGTCAGGGTCTGGGATTAGTAACACCGTCTGGAAACATGACATGAAATCGATGGCTGAAAACAGATTTTGGGTTAAGGATTCAGAACAAAGCTGGCAGAGCTGAGGGGCCGCCCAAGAGCTTCAATGCCAAAAACTAAAGAGATTCAATCAGCCCCAACCTGTGCTGGTACTTGGGATTATTCCCCACCAGGCGCAGGACCCTACACTTGCCGCTATTGAACCCCACTAGGTTTCTCTCCGCCCAGCTCCCCAGCCGGCGGCGGTCCCGCGGAAGGGCAGCAGAGCCCTCAGGTGCCGCAGCCCCGCCCCGCCCCGGCAGCGCCGCACGGCGGGCACACCGCCCGGCCCGCGGGCAGCGCGCAGCNGGCACGGGCTGGGCGGTGCTGGCGGCGGCCGCTGCGCTCCGTGGTGGCGCCCGGGTTTCCGTGTGGGCTGGACGAGGCAGTTCGTGCTGCCAGCAGTGCGCTCGGGGGGCTGGGGAAGTCGCTGAGGTCACCGCAGGGTGTGGGAAGACGGTGTAATCAAACTGGCCGTGAATTAGCTCCTGGAAGCATTAACTTCGTGACAGTTTGGTCTATTTTGGATTAAATTATTCTAGGTCTTTTCTGTTCTGGGAAGGAAATGCTTGTTTCTCTGTGACATAAATGATTTTTCTTCCTTTCTCTCTGAATTAACTGGCTTAACCTTTGGTGGCTTAAATTAGTGTTACAGCTCAGCTTTGCCACCGGAAAAATACAAGTTAACAGATGCACTGCTGACATGCTCCAAACACCCTTCTGCTGCCTCTTTACGTTATACCCCCACAAAGATTTAAATCTCTCACCCACCACCAGCAGAATCTAGTCAATGGACATTTTTGAATATATAAAATTTTTGCAGATTCTCTGGAAACCTGAGTTTAAGGAGAATGGGGATATCCGGTTGCTTTGCCTGACAAAAATGCCACTAGATGTGTAGAGCAGAGGGAAGCACTGTTGGAGGCATTATTTCATTCCCACCAAAAGCATCTTTTGGGACTTTGATCTCACCACTCCTAAGATTTTTGGTCATGAGACGTGAAGTCATGAGAAGCCAGGCTTAATACGTTCTGCTGCTTCTCAGAGCAGTTCCTTTACAGAGGAGTTACTTAACTCCTTTAAGAGCTTAAAAGATGCTCAGACCCTGTTGTAAGAGGGGAAGAAAACATGGACTATATTGTATGAATTTTAAAACTGCTTTTCTAAAAGCTAAGTATCAAGTTTTAAGTTCTCTAGTGGGACAATCTGTAGTTTATATATATATATATATATATATATATATATGAATCCAGTGATAAGGTCTAATCTCTTGTTTCAATGCTGTGGTAAAGCCTGCATATATGAAAGGATATAAAATTTGTGTAATAAGCATACAGCAAAAAAAAAAGAGACATGTTGTTTAACTTTTAAGAATTGTGTCTTTTGTAGTACAAAGTATCAGAGTGGCTCTTAAATGAGACATAGATAAAGGAAAAGAGAGTGGTATCTTCGAAGTATTGCTGATGCCTGCATTATAACTTGAATGCACTTGAATGACAAGGGATGCAAGCTTACAAGAGATACTTTCAAGAACTTTTCTACCCAAGTTTATGTTATTTACCTTCCCTATTTTTGAGTCCTTTTTGGAGCTGTTATTTTGGGATTTGTTTGGGGGTTCTTGTGGTTTTTTGTTTGACATAGAGAAGATGTAAACATTGGCAGGGTGGAGAGACCATGCACTTCCACTGCTTAGCCTTATATGGCTGAAAGTGATTGTATCTCTCTCTCCTTAGTCTCACTGAAAAAAAATAAAAGACTGAGATGTTGAAGGGTTCCATGGGAAAATGGAGAAAGTGAAAGTGAGCTTGGAGGCTGCAAGGAATAGCACTGCCCATCAAAGCAATGTTTTGTGCACTCTGCTGCACTTGGTTGTAGTAGCTGCCTTCTTGGCATTGATCACATACCTCAAGGTTATTACATGTAGGAATTTCATAGAATAGCACATGTGGAGGTCTTGCTTCTTGAAGTGTTAAGTCTTGCAGAATAAAACCTCCAGTCAGACGTTTTTCTCTAAAGAAGAAAGAAGGATCTGTGAGCAGATCTGCAGTCAGTATTTCTTCACTCCTGTCCTGATTTAGTGATAGTGACTGACCATTGTGTCCCTTTGGGTGAAGAGATGTGAGTTTGGTGCTCTTTGGATCATGCCTTTGGGACCCAATTATATGAAACACTGAGCAGCCACAAGTTCCACAGAAATCAGTGTGAGATTGAAGTACTTGAAGTTTTGAGTGATCGCATGCCAGCACCTTTAACTGAATGCCAAATGCAGATTTGGGGTTTGCTCTTTGTATCTTTGCTACTAATAGCAGTGAAATAAAAGAGAAATGGTGCAGAATTCATTTATGAGGTTCTCTATTTTTATCATCAAAATGGTCCAAGATTATCTTGGCTTGTCTTCCAGCCCCTGCATTGGGTTTAAAGAATTAAAAGCAAACAAAACTCCCAATGCTCTTAGAGAAAATGAATACCTTTGCCTCTGATTCATGCAAGCATAATTTGTGCTTTCACAGTCTTTTGTCAGAGGTGGGTAAGACTGTTGAATTCAGAGCTTATTTATGCAGCTTACTTTAATTTTTTTTTAAGTTAATTTTTTTTATTAACTTTAATTTTTTTATTAAGTTTATTTTTGGATAAATTGGAGAGCTGTTAATTTTTGAGCGGATTCTGGAGCATGAAGTGCATGATGCATATATCTAAATTATCAGTGCAACCTCTCTGTTAATTACTTCAATTTTCTGGTCCTGGAGAGTGTAACATACATCCTTGAGTCTGATTTTTACTAACCTGAACCAGAATAGTGGTCCATCAAATCTCATGTGCTGAGCACCTCATAGAGCCTCTCTTCCTTAGGTCCTGAGTAGACCTGTTGGACTCAAATTATGTGAAATGTGAGTGTTACTTTTCTGTGAGTCCTGCTCCTTAGTTCTCAGCCAGCAGCAGAGTGATGTGTACTGGTTTTAAAGTAAAACAAGTTCAAAATCATGAAAACATTATTTGGCAGAGTTTTTTATATCATCCCGGTGAGATGATGGGTCTACAGTGTTCCTCTTCAGCTTTGAAGTTAATTCATTGTACTAACACCTTGTGTTCCATGCTTGCCTGTCTTGCACACTAGATCCCTCTGCTATAGCAGAGATTTGCCATAAATTAATGCGTGTCCTCTTGCAGTGCAAAAGACAGGTTGCTTTTTAAAGAGGAAAAAAATGCATCACAAAATATGAATTGATGTAGAAACAGCTGCTCTTGGAGAAGCCAACAGTTGTGTTCTTTGCCTGCATTAGAAGTTGATATAGATGAGTTGATACAGAAGTTGATATTCTCAGGTACTTGCATTCTACTGGGGTCAAGTGCACAGTTTAGTGGTAGTTCAAGTTGTTTTTTTTTGTAGCAATGCTTTAAGAGAATGTCAGAAAGTTGCAATTCAGGAAACTAGAAATGAATTTATTTCTTTTTTAACAATGCTCAATGAGAAATGGAAGCATAATAATGTTATACATGGGAGTTCTAAACCTGAATGTTTTTTCTTTCCTCTTTAAAGGAAGAGTCAAGGCTGGATGTTCTGATAAATAATGCAGGGATTTTCCAGTGTCCATACATGAAGACGGAGGATGGTTTTGAGATGCAATTTGGTGTAAACCACTTAGGCCACTTCTTGCTCACCAACCTTCTTCTGGGCCTCCTCAAAAATTCTGCCCCAAGCAGAATTGTTGTAGTGTCCTCAAAGCTTTACAAATATGGAGAGATCAACTTTGAAGACTTGAACAGTGAAATAAGCTACAATAAAAGCTTTTGTTATAGCCGAAGTAAACTGGCTAACATATTATTTGCCAGGGAGCTGGCCCGTCGGTTGGAAGGGACAGGAGTCACCGTCAACTCCCTTCATCCTGGGATTGTCAGAACAAATCTAGGCAGACATGTGAATATTCCTTTGCTGGCCAAACCTCTATTCAACTTGGTGTCGTGGGCTTTCTTCAAAACGCCTCTGGAAGGAGCCCAGACATCTATTTATTTGGCCTCTTCTCCTGACGTCGAAGGCGTGTCAGGAAAGTATTTTGGAGACTGCAAAGAGGAAGAACTTCTGCCCAAAGCCATGGATGACTTGGTTGCGAGAAAATTGTGGGACATCAGTGAAGTGATGGTTGGCTTACTGAAGTAAGTGTCAGGGAGTGTCTGCAAAATAGGATGCAGATAGCTGTGTAGTGCATTTTGGCAACAGTGAAATTCTCACTTTAAATGCTGTGGGAATACAGAATTTTGCTCAGTAAGTATGAAATAAGAGAGTGGTTTATTTTGGAACTCTTTTGAAATGAAAGACAATCTTCGATAGACACAGGCATTCAGAAAAATTCTGAAAAAATATTTTTGGGTGTGAATATAATTTCTGGCTAAATCTGTTTAGAAACTCATGTTTTACAAGTAAAAATGAAACAGAAGTGTGTTTTGCAATATATGCACATATTTGTCAATACATGTCTTGCTGGACAATGCAGGGTACTGATGGTGAAACACTTCTGTAAAACATTATTTGAAAATAAGTCTTAATAATAGCCATCATTTTTTGAGCCCTTGCAATGACAAATGGAATTAAGAGTTTTCCTGATATCTTGCACTGTAATTGTTGAGGCCTCTGAGTGCCTTTCAAAGACTTGTCAGCCCCATGGTTCAGTGAACAAAATAATTGAGCCATGCACAATTTTGCTGTGAAGCACAAAGTCAACTGTTTTGTGATGTTGCTGCTGTTCAGTGTGTAAGTACACTTGGTTGTGCAAGTTGTATTTTTATTTTCACGTGTATTGAACCTGCTGTTTCTTGAAACCTTGGGTTTCATTAAAAGGGTAGTTGCAAAATGTATAATGGTCTTGATAGGGCTTTGCATGGCATGAACTGTGTAAGACCTCATGCAAATTAGACTGAAGAGAATAAGCTTCTCAGTGTGTTTGGCTTGACTGATGGCACTTTAACTCAGTAATGAGGTTCCATAAATGTCTCATATGGCTGACTGAATATTCTGTAATAAAGTCTTTTAAAAAGAAAACATAGCATTCATTCTTTTATTGTGGGAGATTTATCAGAAAGCAGCAGTCTTGATAGAGTAGCCTTGTTTCAAAGCAGAAGATGAACCCGTGTGTTGGTTTAGGGAGCCTGTGCTGTGGGGTTAGTAGAAATAAAATGGGCTCCAATGAAATACATGAGTATTGCATGAGTCTGTATTGATGTCTTTTTTTTTAATTCATATAACTTAAGATTTTGTTTTGACATTTATGCCTTTTTGTTTTGGTCTACATTATTAAAAAGTTCTAGTAGTTAGGATATGTAGTATAAATATGGAAGAATGGTTTAGAGTGGTCTATGTTACTATTACTCAAAGGAAGGAGAATCAATAATAAATTATGTATTCAGTAGTTCCTTAGTTATAAATACATCAGTTCTGCCCTTCAGGTGGTGACCTACTAAGTTTTTAAAATCCTTTCTCTGATTGTTTACTCAGTATCTCAGCTTACTTTAGCTTTTGCACAGTGGAGTGAACTTGATCTTGCCTTCCTGTTCCCCAGCAAGAGTCTGTGCTGGGCGAGTGACATGGGTGGGGCAGAAAGCAGCATTCCAGAAAATCAGAAGGCAAGCTACAGAGCAGAGCAGGTTTGTAAAATCATGTAGCAGATTGAAGTTGCACTACTCACTGTAAGGCAAGGTGTAGAGGTGGATGTGTTGTCAAAGCACACTATGAGTGTTGAACAAAGTTCTCTCAGCGATGCAGAAGGAGTTATGCTACACACTTAAAGGAATCCTGCTTTGATCTTCAGTGATGCATTTCACGTTTTAATTTTAAACACTGGTAAATGGCTGCAAGCAGTGCCTTTAGCAGGCAGCTGAAGAATGAAGAGTTCATTAATTTCTCAATAAAGAGTTACAGAGAAGCTGAGCCAAACTTGGGTTTGTGTTTCAATACTACTGTAGCAATTCTAAAGAAACACTACTGCATTGTTCCTTTGCTGAAAGGTGTGTACACCTCTTGCAAGTAAAGCCTTGGATGCAAAGGAGGACAATGGAGAGGATGATTATCTTCAAACTACTGCAGTAAAGGGCTGCACTGAAACTGCCTGGAGAGCAGAGATATGTGTAATTTTGAGACTGAATGACCTACCTAGGATGTGCACTTGCCTTCAAAACAGCAAAGGTGGATTCATACTGAAATAGGAGATGCAGAATAGGAAGTCCTAGTTGTGTGTAACAGACCATACTTCGTACATCTACCATGTACTTATTCTTTTGAAACATTTTTGAAATAAGAGCCATTGTCAGAAAGGGATTACATTCCTGTAATCGTAACAACTAAATTACAGCCTCATTCCAGAGTAGACTAATCCTTAATGGACCCTTAATAGAGGGTGAATATTACCTGAAAACAATTTGAAAGGATGGATTGTTGGGGGACTTACGGAAAGGTAGGCTTTTTTCAACATCTGAAATAAGTAAAATGTATCACTTTCAAGGTTGAATTCATTTAACTGCTGTGGACTAGAGAGCTTTGATTACTCCCTTGAGGCTGCCGTGAATGTTTCTTTAGGTGATGCGTTTGTTATTCTAGTAGCATCCAGGAACTAGTGACCTCACAGGTCAACAGATCTACAAAAGCTAAGTGCAAAACCAAAGGAGTCCTTATTTCAACAAACAGTAATGCTGACTCAGTCTAGGTAAGAACCAAACATTTTGGCTAAGGAAGTATCCTCCTCCCCTCTCCCTCTCCTTTTCTTGAGCCCAGTAAACTCAGGCGTATGTGTATGATTTGAGAACTGTGGGCTGAGTGTTTCCTCTTGGAGCTGATAGTACACAAAGAGAAGATCAGCACCTTCCCACTTGCCCCCAGTATAGCAGTGCCTCCAGAATGATGTGGCAAGCTCTCTGTATTACTGTTGTGTAACCGATTTGTATTGAGAGCATGCAGCTGAAAATGTCGCATTCCAGTTGCCTTCTTTCACCATCACCACCATGTGAGCACTCCTATCCTCAAATTAAACTTACTTCCTATGAAGAATTAAAGTTTTTAAAATAAAGGTGAAAGAGGAAGGCAGTGACCAGGGATATCGGGCAAAGCCCGTGGAAATGCAGCTTTCATTGGCAGGTGCGGACACTGACAACATTGCTGGCAAGTACATTACAGACATAGAAGTACAAATATCTGATCACCTGCAGATATGTAGATACAGTTAAGAAAGCCACAGGTGGGTTTAAGATCTTGCTGAAGTTTCTGATTAACATAAATGTTAAAAGGCTTTTTTCAGACACAAAGTGTACCTTCAGTTTTCTTAGGTAAATGATTAGAATTTGAGTGTTATTTTTGAGTCCACAAGCACTGTTGGGCCAGCACTCCATACCTGTGCCCAGGGAATTTGAAAACAGGCTGGGATGTGTCTAGGGCACAGTGACTCCTCAGAACATATTCCCTCCCCTTTTGCTTTTTCAGGGAAGGTGCCTCTCATAGCTGGGAGGTGGAGAACCACAGGTGGGCTTAACTGACTATTTGCAGACTTTGCCAGTGAAGCTTTTGGCCAGTGTCAGCAATGTATCCAAGTGGCCCCTTTTCTCAGTGGTCACATTTTATATGGCAACAACATCGCACACTAACTGCATTCTAAAAGGCTGGGATTAGAATTGGCATTTCGAGGAGTGGTGTGTGTGTGTCTCTGTGTGTGTGCAGACACATGTGTAGGTGCAATTTAATCTCTCAGTTTAAAAGATGTACAGGAAGAGCTGTCAGTGTTTTACCAAGGAGCTGAGGTATATCAAGGAGAGTGGGCTGTTAGCATGGAGTGTCACATGCCACTGAGCTGCTCTGGTACATGGTGAGGCATTGGGCTGGGGACAGAGCAGTTGGGCTTGGGCTCAGTGTTGAGCTCAATTGCTTAAAGCCACATCCAGGTATGCAATCTCTGCTTTTGCAACTGGAGAACACACAGAGCTGAGGGGAGGAAACATCTCTGTGTAATGGTCAAGAGAAACAGACTTCAAGTATCTTAAGGAGAGCACTTTCTAACTGTTTCACTATAATCTATTCACCTTTGGCTGTGGTGCTTTTGAAAGTACCTGTAATAACCAACTTCCTTCATGGACAGACCAAGAATTTAAGAAAGGAAAATTGAAAAAAATCCTTCTTTTTTTTTTAAACTTCTTTATTTTGATTCTAAATTGCAGGCCCTAGCTATCAGCCAGCTCTCCCTGCACACATGTAGGTATTATAGCTGAGGTTTCTGCAAGCAAACTAAATTGAAGTTGCATGTTTTCATTTTATATGCCCCATCTGTTTAAGCCAAGGAGACTTACTTTTTAAAAAGCACTCTGAATCTGTCACCAATTTACCTTTACCTCGCCACAAAGGCCAACATCTATCCCCAGGCAACGGACAACTCTGCTCTTTCAGTTACTCCAGTCAACACAGTAGGCAAGCTTATAAACCTGGTGGGGGTTCTCCAGTAAAAATTCTCCATCTTAATGAGATAAATGTTCAGTTTTTCCATGATGCAATAAAATCAGAAGTATTTAAACTCTCCTCTTTTCAGCAGTTGCCTGGTTTTCCTAAGCTTGCTACTAAGTAAATGCTTCACAGGCTCCAAAGCCTGAGTCCTGTGAATGTGTGGCATGATTATGGTTTTGCTGAAAAATGTGGATAATTCCCACTTCAAACAGACTTAATTTCTTTTCACCTAAGGCTTTAAACAAAATAAACAACTTGCAAGAGTCATACAAATAACTTTAAAATGGAAGGCCTGTTCCCTTTTTCACATAAGTTTTTCCAAACTAATCATTTAGAGCGTAATTGACTTGCAAAACGATCCAGGAGGCCTCCACAGTTGAATTATTATTTTTGATCTGTCCCAGAATGGTGCTGCTATTTCTCATAACAGAAAATGACAAGCTCCCTCTAGACTTTTTACTTACAGCTTTAGCTACCACTAGCAGCCTCACACCTGTCGTAACTGGATTCAGATCAGAGAAATTAATTCGAAAAGTTAATTAATTCCAAATGTCCTGTGTAACTTTGGAAAGGAATGCTTACCTAATCGCCTTTTTTGGGGGAAGCCTGGCACAATGACCACCAAACAAGGTTTAGAGGCCTTTCTTTCCACATTTAAGAATGACCACTTCAGGATATGTGGAAGAAACTTAGTTAATCAGCATAAGGAAAATACCGATAGCTTATTTGCCATGAAAGGCTCAGGAGGCCATCACATGTTTGAATCACTTTATGAGGGTGCTGAGCTTTTCTTGCTGTCTGCTTCTCGGGTAAAACAAGCAATGTGGAATCACGATCCCACTAAAAGCACTGGGAGTCAGACATCGAAATATTTTTGCTGTTCTTGATCTCCTGGCTTTAGGTTTGGGCAGTAGGGCCCTTGCAGCCAGATGGATGATGATTCTTTTAAGCTTGATGAATGAGGCTTTATGCACTCCTGTGTATGTATGGCATTTTTAAAGAAATGCTTCACAAATTGTGAAATTAGGAGGGTGGGATGGTGGTGGCAGTAGCAGTGCTGTGCATCTATTAAATATCCTGCAACATTCTCCAGAAAGGTGTGGTTTTTCCCCAAACAAATGTCAGCTCATTGTTGCAGTTGTGATGTCTGCGAGGTTGCCACCTGGACTGCAGTCTGATGATGACTGATGTTACTTAAGTTTATTTAAGTCCTGTTGCAACCTTCCCCCATGCAGGTTGGTGTCCTGGATCCTCCTAAATCCCAGCATGACCATCACCTCTGCAAATGCCATCTGCCCTGGAGAGAAGCAAAGCCAGGGGCCAGGGTCTTTCTAGATGCTTCAAGAAAGGGGTCATGGACAGCATCTGCAAAACAACAGGTGACACACCTGGAGGCTCAGAACCAACATGCACTGCAAGTAGTTTTGGTATCATTTTATATGCTTATTTACAGACAGAAAGGCCTTCTCCAGTGTACTTGGATAGGTATTTTAGGCTTCAGGCTTCCCTGAAGGACTCTATATGCAACACTGTAGGTGTGTCCTATGAGCAAAGCATAATAAATTGAAAATTGCTTCAGTAAAACCAACCCATTTGCTACTCTGAAGGGCTGAGATCCTACAGGTCCAGTAGAAATTATTGATAGTTCAAGTTGGCACCTCACCTGGCTTTGAAAATAACTGCGAAGAGACTAGAGCTTCATTTTTCTTCAATCTGCCCTCCTCAAAATCTTCAGAGTCCTAGATGTGTCTCAGAAGAATCACCACAGATAGAGAAATAAAAATAAGATTGCTTTATGAAGTCTTTTTGTCCATAAAATTTTGCTGTAAGTGGAAAATTTTTAAAATTTCTTATTTTATATAGCAAGATGTATTATGAAATAATTGTATTAGCATAGCTAAGACTGGGGTCTTGGGCCAGTAGAACAGACTAAGAGATAACAAGGCCATCTGTAGTTGCAAAAGAGGCAACTTGAAAACTCAAAAGGAATAATTGAAAAACTTTGATTACAGATATGTTGTTTCTGCATTTGGGTTTTGGGGGTGGTTCTGTTTGTTTGATTCTAGATGCTTGCTACTTTTATTAAAAGGGTTAAAACTGCGTAAAATATTAAAACAGCCATGTTTCAATAAGAGGCACAGTTCTTCACTGTGGAAAACCCATAAAATGACAGGAAATGGCTTAATGTGGTAGGTGTTCATTTTTAGGGGTTCTGTTGACAGAAGTTGATGAATGAAAATATTGTATTTCATTTTTGCCTTTTGTTCAGTAAATAGCATGGAATTTTGATGCTGCCTAGAGGGACAGCTTTGTACTACGGTGGTCTAAACTGGGATTTTTCATTAATGTAACTCAGAGTAGATGGGAGTTTTTTCTGGTTCTTTGTTAATATTTTTTTTTTTAGCAAAAAAGCTTAAGTCAAAGAGAAGACCAAGAAAAAAGCACCACAAAGTTTATCTTTTACTCATCTGGAAGAGTTTATTTTAAACACGGAACATTGTTTGCTGCTGTGGAAATGAAAGTGAGAGAGTTGCAGCTTTCTTCCGATGCCATCTGGCAGATGATTTACTTGCGTATGGTATTCACTAATCCAAATAACCCTGTGTGTGGTAGCATTGTCTCTCTACTGATCGTACAGCTGAGCTGGCTGAACCCTACATGGCTCACACAAGGCTATCAACAGCACAGTACAATAGGTTGTTTAAAATTAGAACAGCATTATGGAAAGGGATGTGCCAAATTCATTGTGCCTTTACCTATATTAAACATTTTCCTTGAGTTTGATGTTTCCTTTTCATTATCTTCATGGTTTTATTCACTCCAGATCTACTTGGGCTTTAGCCCATTTAATTCAATACTTACACGTAGCTCAGATGGGACCAGAGTGGTGAGCATCCAGCCCTAGACTGGTATCCTTGCCCTGATGGTGATTGTATTTTCTTTTGTAAGGTCCCTTCTCAGCCTCATGAAACTTTTATTTCTGCTGGGAAATAAGGGGTTTTTTTTTTTAGCAGGACATCTGTATGATGTAAGCAGTAGTTTTGTGGTTAAGGAATTCTCCCAGTTCTTAACCTGAGCCAAAATTGTCTCCAGATCAGGATATTCTCATTTATCGGGCAACAGATCTAGCTACTTCATTATTATATTAATATTAGTCTGCTTCCTCTTGCTGTAATACAAAAGAAAGAGTTTTGAATGGCTGTAAAGTAAATGGCTGGAAGTAAAATAACCAGGGGATTATGCCTTGAGAAGCAAATCCCAAGCTGTGAGTAAATAGAAGCATTCCCTTATATTTTGTGTTTAAATTCTAAGGAGAGGTGGGTATTCTGATGCTCTTCTATGCTCAAGATAATGTAATGTCTCCCTTCTCAATGTATTCCGAGTGAGTTTTCCACAGTGCCTAACTCTTTGTGCATAATAGGTTTCCTATTTTGGATTCAAACTCCACTCTCTGATCTGAAATTCTAAAACATAAGTATTGAGCGTACCTTATTTTTAGTCACTTCTGGCTTTTAATTGGATCTGGCCTTGATAGGTCACTTCAAATAGTTAATTCTGTGGTTCCATTTGCAGTTGAACAGTTTGTTAATTGCTGATTTTCCTCAGAGATCGATCAGTATAACTCATATGTGAAATTAAAATACATATAGTGTAAATATTTTTGTAGAAGATAGGGAAAGAATTGAGAGCTCAGCTCTTTTCCTGCAAAGCAGTTGACACTTTGAACTCACTGGCTGTATTTGTATTACTGGGCATTTATTGCCAGAATAAATTGTTTCCTCAATCACAGGTTGAAAAGGATAGTTGGGCAATGTTCGTGTTCCCATATCCTGTTCTCTCCCAGGAGATGCATGGGTGCATCCAAACTGCTTGCTAGGAGTGTCTTTGGCCCATGCTGACTCCTGAATGATGCAAGGAGTTATTTTGAAAAGTATTAGTTGGCCAGAGCCAAAATTGTGCCATGAACTGCCAGAACTGTTGAACAGCGCTGATGATTGAATTTCAGTGCTTGGGCTGGCCGGTGCCCTGTAACTGATCATAGCCAAAAAATGCCCTTCTCCCTTCAAATGTTAATAGATAAAAGTGATTTTTCAATTTATATCCATGACATTCAGAGACTGGTCTAAAAAGCTGAACCATATTTTCTCTTAATAATTTTATAGTGTGAAAATTCCCCTGACTTTGCTGCAATTTCTATGGACTAACCCTGTAAACACATGGAGAATTGGTATTATTAACATCACCATGTCATCATGCTTTATTCATTTCCAATTTTATAACAATAGTCTGATCTCTTGGAATTGTATCTGCTATCACAGCACTGGACTATGGAAACCTTATTTTATCAAAATGTGTTATTCTTGGACTAGAATTCAGAGTTAGGCCATTTAATTTTATAGATCCATAGATTTTTTAAAGCCAGAAAAGGCCCTTAGATTATTTAGTCTGACTTCCTGAATGATACAAGACATTTAATTTAACCCAGTTAGTCCAGCAATCTGTGTTTGGCTAAGGCTTATCTTCTAGAACGATGTGCAGTCAAGATCTAAAACCATCAGTAGTTGGGACAATCCATGGCTTCCTTTGGAAGTGCAGCCCACCCTCTTAAAAATGTGTGGTTTGAGTTTTGCCTGAATTTGTCTGGCTTTCACTTCCAGCAATCTCCTCTCATTTTGCCGTTCTGTGTGAGATGAGAGTGCTGCCGTTACTGCTCAGTATTTTCTCCCTGTGCTGATACTTGCACATTGTAGTCACTGAAATCATCACTGGATGTTTTTATTAAATTCAACGGAACTGAACCCCTTTATTCTCTTATTGCAAGGCCCTTTTCCAAGATTTCCAACAATTTGTGTGGCTCTCCTCCACATCCCAGCCAATGTTTCTTCTCTTTTGCGATGCAAGGAAACAAGAACTGGATGTAATACTCCAGTGTGTGTACATTTATAGGCAATCCTAGTGCTTCTCAGTGCTTTCCCTCAGCTGCTCTGAAGCTATCACTAATTTAGATGTGCCTTGGGCAGCCCCTTGGCACTGAGGCCAGCTGGAATATCACAGTTTGCATCACTATTCTTGAATGCTTTTTATCTTTCACAACGGGATGTTGACATCCAAACTACTTTTTAGTATTGCTTCCTATCAGTTTCTGGTACTGAGTTGATGTTTGGAAATCATCTGGAAAAATGCTGGCAAAGGCCAAAACCATGCCAGGGATGAAAAATAAGCGTCCCATGGTGTGTGTGTGCTCAAGGACTCATCTCTAGGAACATTCCCTGGGATTTTTTTGTTCAATATGCTAGCCTAAAATGGTCCAGTTACCCTCAAGACATCACTTATATTTTTAGCTCCAGTGAAAGTATTAAAAAACCTACACATTTTTCTTTTTTTGCTTTAAGAATCTAGATGACAGATGTGTAGACTCAGCTGATCACCTTGGCTAGATGGAGATATTGTCAAGTTAGAGATGTCCTGATTTTCATTCACCCCCTTTTTCCTCAGATGCCTCTTTTTGAAGAGTTTCTTTCTTTGGCAGGATTTACCTCTTCTCACTTCACAGCTGACAGTAAGTGTACTTGGACAGTTAAGAGCCCAAGTCCAACTTCTCATGACCAACTTAGATGAAATCTAACTACTGTTCAGCTTCACTTTTGTGCATGACTCCTAATCCTATGGAGAGGACTCCGATGTGTGATAGTTATGCATCTAAATCACAGACAGGTGTATTTCATTAAATTACCCATGAATATATTTGCATGGATATGATAAACAGACTTTTAATTCATTTTCTCTGACTCTTACAGTAAGAATTGTACACAAAATAGAACCGCCTATCCTGAGTTTTCAGAATTCAAGCAGTAGTGTGTTTGTGCATGCAACTGGCTGGGTGAAAGCCATGGAAGGTCCTTGTAACTGGTTTCACTGTCTCCAAGAGACAAGTGCTTGTGAAGCATGGCATGCTGAGCACAGCATATTCAAATTGAGTGTGAGACTCTCATATTTAGAGGCTGTCACCAGTTTGGGCTGTAGAGTGTGCTGTGGGTTGTGGTAATTTGGGACCAAAATCCTGCTCTGTTCAGTCTTCTGAATCATACTGATACAGGACAATTAATTTTTGTGGAGAGTGGAAGGGATGGCAGATATAACTCTCAGCCACTTGAGATAGATCTATAGACAAATATGAATTGCAGTCTTGACTTTCTTCTCACTTATGAACCAGCTTCAGTATTCATTTGTGTAAGTATTGAAAAAGTACAAATTGTTGTTCTTACCTCAGAAACACCTGTGTTCAGGCATAATTTGAAGTGATAGCTGATTTGGGATGAACCAAGGCAAAGCCTGTTGCAGACATACAGTGGGGATTCATTATTACTTTTGTTACATTTATTATCATCACCTTCAGTGACACATACAGTGTTTCTTTCATCAGCCTGTAAGGGAGTTAAACACTACAACTGCAGTCTAATATTTCTCAACACCTGCCCATCTGGCAAGTCTTTGTTTGCTGAAGTTTGTTCTGTCACCGTTGATTTTAGATTTGCACTTTTACAGCTGATCAAAGAGATGAGATTACTTTAAAAAGGGCTTCCTGAGCAAATATATCACCATTGGTCTAGTTTGGATTTAGAGATCCCTGGCAGTGAAAGACCTCTGGGCAGATTGGGTTAGCAAAAATGAATGTGCATGCAGATGTTTATGATGCCACTCTGCTATTTTTAATGCACTGTACATCCAGTATTTTCTTCCCTTTATAGTGGAAGATAATTTAGATGCTTCTTTGAAGACTAATTTAGGAATGTTGGCAAACATGTAACATGTGCAATTTATTATATTAATAATATCTGATGAAACAACAAATGTGAATAATCCCACTGAGCACAGAGAAAACAAATGCACTCTTTTTATGCTGTAGTTTATCTGATCTTGGTAGACTACAGTTAATATATTTTGAAACAAAATATGCATGGCAAATGTTTTCATAATACTCTAATAAAAGTATTTCTCTTTCTCATTTTTAGGTTTTTTTCTCTCTTTCAATCTTCCCTTTGTTTTCTTCAAATAAAAAAAAATTACAAAACATGGATGTTACCATCTGTAAAAAACTAAATTCTCCTCAGCTGTGAACTCTGTTCCAGTAGGTTCCTGTTCACCCTATGTACAATAAATAATATAGCATGGAAAACAGTCCAAAATCCAATGTAATTCACAGAGATATTAGTAAATTCTGTGTTTCTTTTCTGGTAGGGAAGCCAAGCAGCTGAGCAAGTTGGAGCTCCACTGCTGAAGATGATTGAAACAGCATAAAATAGGGCACAGTCAATAGTGAAGCCACTAATATAGTGAGAAATCCATTTGCATTGTTGACTCACTAATTTATTTGGTGTGCTATTGATTTGATCTCTGCCAAGAGGGACTAAGGGCTTGGTCACAGCTTTGTTGAATACAGTTAGGGCTTATATAGAATGGCTGGAAGAAAATTGCAATGGGCAGGTCATGATTGGGCCAACTTGGGAAAAGCCTGGGAATTTTTGACTCTAAAAGTTGGATTCCTCTCTTTGTTCCTCCACTCCTACAAGCTGCTGAGCCTTCTCCAAAGGGTTGAGGGTGCTTCACTGACAGAGCCCATGTGCTGGCATCCCACCAGGCAGGCCACTGGGTGCCCTCAGGGCATCCCAGAAACCATCCTTTAGAGAAGTGAATCAGAGAAATACTTACTCAAGTGTTAGTCTTTCTGCTTAAAACTTTCCACTGCTCACTGGGGCAAATTCAGAAGTGTCAGTCCCATTGATTTTCCTTTTTTTCCCCCTCTTTGTTTGTTCCCAATTCTCTTAGATGAGGTTTTTTTTAAAAAAACCTCCTTCCTGATTGCTAACTGCCAACAGGGTAGCTAGTGCCATTGCACTGGAGGAAGTCAGCAAATGAACCCATGTGTAAATGAATGTCATTAACCATCAACTTAACTTCTTCAGCAGTGAGGAATACTGTACTTCGTTAAAGTTCCACTCCTATTGTCAATTTGCATCTAATTTACAATTTTGGTCTAGGAAAGTTTGTCCCTGTTTTTTGTTAGCTAGATTAACTTTAAGTACAGTACTTAAATTATGTTTTTTGGATCTTTCAGCAAGTCAAAGTGGCTGCCAGTTCTCTAGAAATAAGTAAACTGGCTGTTTCTTATGAAACATAGTGTTTGCTTGAAATTCGCACTGGGGCATGGCCATGTGTTTGTACATATGTTTCAAGGATGGATCTGCTCTCTGTTCATAAATTAAAAAATTCCTTTTCATTACTCCCTACGAATCTATCCTGAGTTTGATGTTAGCAAAGGACCCAGTGAGATTTCAAGAAAGAAATGAAATAATTTCAGATCATTTTGCCAAGTTTATTGATAATGATAATCAGCCTCTGATGGTAACCAGCTAAAAACCCCAGCCTGTAGAGCTGTCTGTGGTTTCGGGATTTTTATAAATATTGCTGAAGATATGTTTTTACCCTTTCTACTGACAAGAAATGTGGATGTTCTGTTGCCTAGAAAAATTGATAAATGAATGGTCTGGAAGAATAACTGGTGGCTGGGAGATTTTCAAAGTAAAGGATGTTTATCAGACTGCTTAAAATATGTTGTTATTAAGGACTGAACCAATGAACATTTTGAATAAAGGACAATTTTTTGTTTAACTTCTTGGTAGATGGATATACCTAACTTATTTTCCAGTAAAATTGCCTCTTTCTTGTATTTCTAAATTTTAAAAGTAGCAGAAAGAATATGTTTATACTTTTCTTTTGCACTTTTAGAAGGCAGGGAGAAATTAAGAATGTAATCTTCCATATGCTTTGAAGGGCTAATTATGCATTTTGTATAAAGTACATTGTCAAACACAAATACGTGTGACAGAGGACAGGTATTACTTGGTGCCTTCATATCTTAGGAGACATTTTTCTATTTTCAAGCTGGTGTCTAGACTATTGCAGTGAAATTTCCCCTTTGACTAAATTTGATATGTGCACATTCTGCCCATTCTAGCCTTCTAGCCTTGATATCTGAATTCTACAGCTTTGCTAATGCTAACTAAGACAGAATAAAAAGTATCCTGGTGATTTGGGGTAGCAACCTTTGCCAGCAGGGTACTGACACATATGTCTAAATTCCTCTGAGGCTGACCATAACATAAGTATTTATTGAATTAGGACTCAGACTGTTTGGGACAGAACTAAGCTTATTTCAGATGAAACTTATCATCTCATGTATTTGTTATCACATAAGAATTTTGACTCATATCAAGACGTAGTAGCTCATAAACATAAACATTTTTCTTTTTAAAACTTTTGCTTCTCCTCGTACTCAGAAAATAGATTTGCTTCTCCTGGAAAATGAAGACATCAAAATGGCAGCTCAGGATTGGCACCTCCATTTTAGCAGAGTTGTGGTAACAGTTCTTTTAAACACTGATAGCAGCAGTGAGGAGAAATCTCAGATCTGTAATAGTTTGTAATATTGTGTAATAGGTGAGATGTGGGCTGAAGTAAAACCAAGATGAACTGGTCAGTCCCTTTGCCATGTACTTGGTACCCTCCTTCTGGTCACACGTGCTATTCTGGTTGAATATTTTCCCCAGTCAAATGTAATTTCTGGAACAGGTAGTATAAAATGTAGGTTTTTATCTTTTATATATATTTGAAAAATTGCTATTGCTTTCACGGGCAAACTGCTGCAGCAGATCACAGTTTGTAGTTTTTCTGTCAGCACAAATTAATTTAAAGGCCTCCCGTGTAATAATAATAGATTTAAATTGTTTATAGGGTAGATTTTAATAAACACTGCATAACATAGAGCAGTGCCTAGCATAACCATTTGATTCAGTGCCAACAAAATATCACATTTCATTTGGGCTCTGAAGAAATAGCACAAACAATGAAGATGTCTGAGGTATGTCACAATACAATGATCAAAAGGATTGTATTATTTAAATATTATAATAAGCTCAGTGATGTCTTTTGAAATAGAATTATTTTAATTCAGAAACATCTGCTTGAAAGTCCAAGGAGATTACAAATGTCCGTTCCTGAAAACATACTAATTAAAGGCTCTAAATACTTAAAATAGTTCTATGCCTATGTAAGTTAGTCCAACTGATAACAAAACTCGACATGTTTCATATTATTTCAACTTCTTTTATTTGAACAAGGGAATAGATAAACAAAAGGAAATGATCCTGTTGTTTTTAAAATTTTGTGAAAATATAACCCAAACCAAGATCATTCTTCAAATGCATGGTCCATATGGCTTGGTTGACACAAGTAGCTGTAAGGATAATGTCACTTTGTAGGAGCAGTGGGACTCAGCTCTCCCCAGCTCTGTGCAGTAGCAGAGTGGAAAGAAAATGTAAACTGAACTGCTCCTTTATCCACCATTTTTGATACCTCAGATATATCTGCTTCAGTAGAAGCATAAACTCCTGCAGCTTCTGGGTCTCTTTAATAAAATGTCCAAAAATAATTATCTTCTACTTCATGTAAAAGTATGGAATAACTGTTTTGTGTTTGGCCTGCAAGTCATCACATGTCATTATTATAAGTGGGCTTCACAAGCAGCTATGTTGTAGGGAAATGGAGAAACACTTCTGTTAATTGTGGCATTACTGTTTGGAAGAAGCTGCTCTTTAGCTTGCTGGTTTACAATTTTACTCATGAAGTACAATTCCACTACACTGGCTGAGCAGAGACCTTCCTGCTAAGTAGGCCACGTTGGGAAATATTGTTTGCCTTATTCATTAGAGTAAAGAAAGTTTAGCTGTGTGTATGTTGTAATCCCAAGTTTCCTTGAAACACTAGGAACATAAAATACATATATAGTCAAATGCCTGTTTCAGATTTCTTAATGTCAAAAAAAAAAAGTGAGCAAGGCAAGGTCTCTGGGTGACTGATTTGTCTGGATAGTCACACGCATCCTACAGGCTGCATGTTGTGAAAAAATTAATACAACCCAACGACACACTCATCAGAGCTACATCTCAAGAGGTATTTGGGCATCAGTCCTGTAGAATAACAAGTCAAGGTGTACATATCCCAGCACCAGCTCACTTTCATTTCTCTCTTGCAACATTCAGCATGATGCTGTCTGCTAATACTAAAGATGTTGCTAGAGCCACCTTGAAGGTGGTGCTTCTTTAAACTGTCTTTGCTTTATAGAGTGACTTGCTGGACACCTGGTGGCCAGCCCACCACAGCTCCACAGTATATGCCCCCTAGACTGATGACCTGGGACTGGAATGCATATCAGGGTGCTACTCTCAGCTGCATGGACAAACCCCAGTGTTGCAAATCTTTACATGCAAATATGTCCCAGGCAACAAAAATAGAAGACAAAAATTATCTGTCCAGTTTCTCCACACAATCAATCACAAGACTTGAGCACAGAAGAGTGAGCTCCCAGAGTGGTAAAACACCAGCTCTTTCAGGAGGAAATGCTGAAGAGACTGAGCTGAATTTCAGCTGACCCTCAAGAATTTAGTCCATCATGTATGCTCTTTTACTGACTATTAAATATTTTTTGGAATTAGGTGTTTTAACCAGGACAGCCTTGGGTATCAAAACCTGTAAAGGGTAACTCCTTTATGATGCCCAAATAAGTAGCCCGTTCAGTGGAGGCTCTGTCTGCTGTGGAGACAAGATTTACAGGCAGGACAGCGGTCACTGCTCCTGCTGGCCACACTATTGCTGTTACAGGCCAGGATGCCATTGGCCTTGTCGGCCACCTGGGCACATACTTGATCATGTTCAGCTGCTGTTGACCAGCACCCCCAGGTCCTTCTCCTCTGGGCTGCTTTCCAGCCACTCTTCCCCAGCCTGTAGCACTGCAGGGGTTTTTGTGACCCAAGTTCAGGACTCAACTTGTTAAACCCCATGCCTCAGCCCATTTACCTGTTCATTTTGCCCCAGATTGGATGAATCTTGTTGGATTTACCTCACTACCTGTGTAGGACAGCTGAGAGAGGCTAGTGTACTAAAGTGATGGAAGTGACAATTGGCTTTAGAATAACTATAAGCAAGAATCAGCACTTCAGCCTTCACTCATATAGTGTGACTTGCACATCTGACAGACTTGACTGCAATGCTTAATTAAGGAATTTGGTTTAAATAAATAAATCTATAAAATCTGGATTTCCCCTTTTTGCTTCACTGCTTGCAGCTGCAGATTCCTGCTCGTTGTTGTAGCTGCACATCAAAAGAACTTCACAGACAGAACTGACCACATATATTTCATCTTCCAAAACAGCTGTTTATGGAGACTCAGTTCTTGGTATTTGATGCATAAGACACCAGTGATAATAAGCAAAAACAGTCGCATATGTAGAAGAAGAAACAAAGGAGTGGGTGCTGGCAATATTCTCTCTTTTAGCTGAAGTTCCTGTGTTTCCACAGACTCTTTGGGACAGTCTCACTGGCTGCTTTAGGGCACCATCCTTGTTCTGTCTCTATGGACTCCTTTGCAGAACCCAGACTGTTAAGCATTTGTAACTTCACTCAGCTCATGAGTACGCATCTTTTTTCATATGAATGTGTCTGTACTCTCAAATGACTACGTCTCCATGTTCTTCATCCATCATGGTCCCATGATGGATGTGCAGTTCACTTCTGGGCTTCTTTCAGGAATGGGTTAGTTAGTCCCATTAGAAACCAACGTGTGTGTTTCTTGAGGAAATTTCACTTCCAGACTGCTGCCAGTAGGCAGAACAGATATATGTACCTGGCTTGGATCTCTACACAGTCCTGTAACCCTCTCCAGGCAGGGTGCTTGGAGACGCCCATACACTGTGATATGCCAAGGTATGCAGCACATAATGTCTGTCTCATGCCATGAAAATACTATTCTAGTGGGCTGCAGCACAGCATAGAAATTATTTTTAACACCATAAACTGATAAGAGATAAAACAATCAAGTCTCACTGCCACAGAGATACCACACAGGGACAGAGGAGATCCACAGGAAAGTCCTGTCTTATGTGTGTGTGGTCAGTGTGCTCTGGACAGCCTGGGTGTGACTATGCTGCACCCCTGAGCTCAAATCACTCCCCAGGGCAAATACTTTTAGCATATGGAATAGCAATCAAAGTAGCTAGTGGCTAGTAGCTTCTGTGGCTTAGTTCCTCATCCTTCTTTTGAAGAGTTTTTGCAGAGCTGTGCTTGTAACATCATGAATTCTTATAGGATACTGTGGGCAAGGGAGCTATGAAGGTACGACAGTGAGAGAAATCACTGGGGACATAATTACTTTTTTTTTTAAGCCTGATGGATCTACAAGTAGGGATGACTCTATGCCATAATTCTAAGAATCTTTAGAACTGACACCAAGGAAATACAGGACAATAGAATAAACATAGAACTATAACTTACTTTCTCTGAAATGATGTTAAAAACCCGCCAAAGCATTGGTTTGTAGTCTCAAGTAAATCTTTCTGTGTTTCAGCATGCAGGAGGAAAAAAATTTGCATCTGTCCTTGGTCAAATGTCAAGCCTTCCTACCAACTACTTCTTTTAGCTTTGAAACCTTCCCCACAGTGTTAAACATTTACCCATGATGCATAAAAGATAAACTCCAGTGTTTCTTTTTGCCTACAGAGATTAACGTATGTAATGGACTCTCCTCCCATCAAGATATTAACCACTATTAGGAGCTCCTTTCTCTGGAAACTTTTCAATCAGTGAAACTAATTTGCATAAGGTAATATTTATAAGTCAGAATACTAAAATTAATTCCAATGGGAGTTATGCAAATCTCACTTTTCAGTCCAAATCCAACCTTTTTGCTTTTACTTTCCCTTCTGCTTATCCTTCCAATCTGGATTTTGCTAATATTTTTTAGGCCTGAGCTAAAAAGAAATACACATCTCCCTTTATGGGAGAAATTATGTTAAATAACCACATTGTTTATTTTTACTTTTGGAAGTCATTCCGATATAGCATTGCTATGGTTATAGTATAAAACATCAACTGAACAGAGTAATAATAACACCCAGCTGTTAGACTAGTACTCTGCAGGTCTCAAGGTGCTTTATAAATGTCATCCGTGTAATCACTCACTTTAGACAAACACAGGAACTGAAAGAACAGAAAACTCAGATTATTTTTTCATGTATACTCACATGCTAGTAGTTTCCTGGATTCCTAGGCTGTATCTAATAGTCACTCTAGGCTGTCTTTGAACACTTGATACAAATCCTATTCCTGCTGTAATCTAATAAGTTTTAGCCAGAAAACTTTTTGATGGAAATGAGAATTGCATCTTACAAGTATAGCACTGAAACTATTCCTCAGCTGTAGTGGCCAGACCAGTATTTTTAAGGACTAATTTTCTGCTTTGGGAATGGCTCTGTGTTCCTGGCCAAGAGCTCTGAGTATACTCTGCCAGTTCTGTGGGCTGGGATAACTGGCCAAAAGCCCGCTGGCAGCAACCTGGGAGTACCGTGAGTATCTCTGAGTATGAGAGTCATCTTGGAAGCACCTCTGCATTTTACAGAACAGAGTCCTGGAAAAGAAGGGAAAAAGCCAAAGAATGAGATAGAAAAATCACATTTTTAGCATGGATTTCCATGAGGATTTTTAACACAACCATTATTGTTTCATTGTTTTGGACATACTGAAACAACAAAACAAAACTCTTCAGTGAAAGCCTACTGTACTCAGGAGAATGATGTAAATGTAACCAAAATACTTTTTGATACGATTTTTTAAGTTTGACATGATGTCTTTTACATAATATTTTCTAGTGACTATGGTAGATGACTAGGAGTTGAGACTGCTTCATAACCCTAGGGTCTGCCACATTTATTCACCTGCAGAATAATTAAATTAATGCTCCTCAGAAGTCTTTTCATACTTCAGTAGCAATGCTATAGTTCTTGAAGGATTTCCAGATGACAGATGTATTAAAGGGCAAAATAAGCTATTTTCTGCAGCAATTATTGTCACCCATATGCAGATTGTGGCAAACTGTAGGCCCAAGTGCATGGCCCCAGTACCGACTCAAGGCTCCAGCATAAGCAGGTTCCAAGGAAACAGATGATAAAGAAACACTACTTCAGATCCATATTAAGGGAAAAAAAATGTTTGAATGAGGTGTGATTTCAGGTATCAACACAGTTGATGGCACTGACCTCTGGTGCTGGAGATCTGTACAAAGGTTCCCTTAGAAAGCAGAGCTTGCTGGCTTCTGTTGCCCTTTGGCCATGACCACACTTCCCATCGTGGCTCACAGCCGGTGCCGAGCCTGGCCCAGCCCAGCACATGGCGCTCATTCTGCAAAACCAGGACAAACTCCTTGATTTGCTCTCACAAAATCCATGGGGAGGCTTATTCAGAACTTGCTCAGGACAATTCAACAGGCAAGATTAAGCAGCCCATTCTGGTGAATGGAGAGAAAGAGAGGATGTTGGGCTAAATCCCCCACCAGCTCAAGTGGGTTCGCAGCCATTGGAGCCAGCAGAATGTGGTCTGGGATTGTTGTGAGTGTAGCTCATTATAGATTCGTGGAGTGTAACACTGACGAGATCACTGTGCTCAGTTATTTGACCTTCTGCTTAAAACAAGCCACAGGACTTCTCAAAATCTTTGCAAACACAAATCTCTTTCTTCCATAGAATGAAAAACCATAAACGTATATGTTACTCAGAGGTACTTCTGTTTACATTGCATAAGGTTGTGAATAATTTGGGATCATTCTCTAGGACTCTCAAGTGAGAGGGAACTGTTCTATCTCGGCTGGATCACAAATGAAACACCCTATAATATGCATGGAAGCACTGGTATGGTATAAATAATATTTTTAATCAGTCATTGAAATAATAATATAAAGTTCATTTTATTACATTTGAAAAATAAATGTCTTCACCTCCCTTCATTGGACTTTAAAGGAGGAAAGTTTTAACATTCTCTGTGAAAAAAAATAAAGTAAAAAATGTTTAGAGAAAGGAATGATCTGACTGGTTAGAGATTACAAATCACTAATAATAATAAGCTCTGAATATCAGATGCCAAACAGCTGCAGAGCCTCTTAAACCTAATTCCTCTTTCTTGAAGGATATGGCAAGTTTGGAAATGAAATGATTGCCAAACTCACCATGAAATGTGACAGAAATTTTTCTTTGAATAAACCACTGTGACCCCTGATAAAACCACATACAAGTGTCTTGGCATGAGGGAATGCTGCAAATTGGTTTGTACAATGAAGACACAGCCCATGAAACCTGCAGACAGAAAACACAAATCCAACCCACAAAGTGTAGTAAACAGCCCACTCATATGGAGGAGGTGATAGGTGTAGATTTTATTGGATATGTCACCAGGTACTGAGTGCTTTCCCATTACATAACAAGGTACTGTGCAGTTTATTCCACTGCAGTTTGCCACCTGGTATAACAATGTATAAAATTCAAAGAGTAATTATTTGGAAAAGTCATATGAATGTTCAGAAAAGTATATGGAAGATGATTATGCCTGTGAGTCCATTCCTCACACTTGCACTTTACAGGGCAGGTGTCAAAATTGCAACTTATATATGTAAGAATTACGGAAAGTTCTAAATCCTCAATATGGAATATCCATTCCTACCAAGTGCCAAATAGCCCAGCTTTATAGACACTGGAAAAGCAGTTCATCTACCAATCTTTGTCAACCTCACTCATATTCCTAATACTCTCCACTATGTAAATACAAATCACAGCATTAATTGCTATTTTTGAGCACTTTGCATTATGGAAATATAGTGTATTACAAAAAAGTTATAGAGTACCCAAGTTTCTAGAAACTTGCAGGAGAGTTATACAAGTCTCAGTCTGTTAGCAGCATCTAGAGTTCCTGCTTCAGAAAATATTTATACTATGGAACACCTTCCTGTGCTTCAATCCATTTGCACTTTATCAGATATCAGAGCAGCAATGTAGTAAACCGTGTGACCTGCCAGTGCCCAACGAGCAAGAGATTTTGGGTTAAGTTTGGGGATTTTTTAAAACAATTTTTTATGTTCATGTTATGCTTTCTTTCTGCTCCTTTTTTTCTCCTGCATTACTGGTAGTGAGTAACATATTACCCTGTCATGGGGAAACAAGCCATGTCTGACAGTACTAGAAAAAGTTGTTTTCTCTCTGATTTACTCAGCAGTCATTCTGTATGGTAAATCCATGTTCATCCTTCCAAGCTCCAACCAGGATCATATGGAATTCTTAATTAAGGTAGTCTCATATAGTGGTAAAAAGTATTCAGAAAGAGACAGGAAAGACTCCTGCTCAGTGAAAGAAAATGGGTTTGCAGAAAAACAGTGACCTGCACTACTGGAAAAGGCAGTTCTGTTCCTATTCTGAAGCATGGCATCAGAATGATTTGTCAAATCCAAGTTACTTACTAGAAAAGTGACCAATACAGATGATAGAAAACGGGTGAACGAGGAAGCATGTGGCTAAAATACTGCTCCTCTGGGACTAAAGCACCCCTCCTTCTTAGGATTCACACTTCTAAATGCTGCTGTGGAGCTCAGGAGCCAGGGCTCAGCTCAACAATGAATCTAGACCATTCCTTTTTTTCACCGCTGAAAAAATAACATTTCCTCCTCATTTGTCACTAGTGACAACACATTAGATACAGCAATTGTTTTGGATCATGGCTGTCACTGCTCTTTCTTCTTCATAGGTGTTTTGGAGGAATCAAATCTGGTCCTGCAGGATCACTAAATGGGAGAAAGGGAGTCTTGAACACCAGTGAATACTTAATATGATCCAGATGAAGCTAAAAATAGCCCTGCCAGAACAACCCCTTTGTGCTCACTTTTCAGCTGGTGCAGCTGCTTTTCCTATACACTGTCTGGGTAGAGGTAGCCATCCTTCCAGCCCCTCCATCCACACAGCTCCTGCACAAATCACAGAGGAGCTAAGGATGGGAGGCATCTCCCAGGTGCTCTAAAAGCAGGACAGACAGTGGTGTGGGATAAAAGAGAGGGCACTGCCACACTTTGCCTGAAGTCCATTCTGTAGGGTGTAGGCTGGGAGGGAGCTGAGAGGAAGAGTGTTTAATTTGTGCCTTCTTTCAGGATACAGGGATGATTGAATCACTGGGTTTCTCAGTGCTGCCAAAAATGAGGCAGCTGGGAGCTGAGGACCAAAGATGAGGCACCTGAAGCACATTAATACAGACTTGACTCCATTAACACAAAGGTGAAACATTTATAAATACTGAGATGTAATTCAGGATGAACCTAGCTGATTTAAGTTCTTATTTTAGGAATTTTCTCTCCATTTGTGATGTTGGACAAGCTAGGATACCTGTTGCTTGACCTGTCTTCCGTTTTTACACTGAGATGACCAAAGTTATGCACCCACAGAGGTATGCTAACAGATAAATACATCATGGCTGGGCATGATATAAAGAAAGGACTGTTTTATAGAGTCACAACAATTTTATTATCATCTCTCTTACTAATCCTATTGTGACAACACCTTGTAAAGCATGGGGCTCTGCCATCTTCATTGCCACAAGAATGCCCAATGTCCTCACATTCATGTGAGGCAAACTGCCAGTCTCCAGTTTCCAAGAGATTGGTGTCTAGGACAGAGTAAGCAGAGGATCCTGAAAGTCTTCCAAAAGAGACTTTTCCATGGGTTCCATGGTTTCCATTATTTCCTCCATCGTTAATCCTTAACCTTGTACTGTCAATAGATTATAAAATACATAATAATTTCAAGGCTACATCTTCCCAGATATGGAATTGTGAAGTGTTCTGGCCAGCAGCGAACAAAAGTAAAGCAGCTGTGGGTGGATGTGCACACTGATGTCCTTCCCTCTGACTCATCCTCGTCCTCCTGCTGTGCCCCTGCTGCACACCAGACAGCAGCACTCTGGTTTGCCTGTGAGCTCCCACCAACCTGCTCACGCATCTCCAGGCTGGAGTATCACTAAGGGAAAAATTTCCATCTCTCTGTAGTCCTCTTGTTATTATGATGAAAAACATTATTATATCATTTTCCTCTGATAGCTTTTATCTAGGCATTGGCAGGATTCATATATTTATAATAATTGCTACTGATGTCTTGCTCCTTTCTAATAATAAAACAACTATGTGCGGATGATGTAACAATCCAAAAAATTCCACAAATTATTTCCTTTTCCCTGAACTTCTGAACTAAAATACTAAACAATACTAAAAATCTCATTGAAAAACATGATCCGTTTACTTTCTTTTACTTCCTCTGCACCTCAAAGGTCCTGCAGTGCTACTAGAGATGCTTTTGGATAATGGTATTTTATTCCTCAATCTACTGCATGTTTTAGTTCTCAATGCTTCCAGTGCTTTCTAGTTTGGCTTGAGGTTTTGGGTTGGTTTTGGTGGGGTGCTTGCTTTTTTTTAGGGCTACTTTTTTTTAATTGCTTCCATGAGGTTTTTTGAGGTGAGAAACTTTTCTGCATAACAGAGCACATGTCCACCTTTTCCTTGGATGTCTTCCTCTGTTAAAACTTTCCTATTGTCTTCAGGAATACCCTGGACTTCAGTGACACTACTATTATTTTCATTATGATGTCACAGAAGAGCCCTGTGCACCACAAACTCGTTTATGCAAGGACAAAATTCATTATCCAGTTCCAAAATTGTATTAACAATTACACAGGCCAAATTCTAAAATTATTTTTAAATTAATTTGTTTATAAACTGGCCTCTAAAAAACTAACATGGTAGAGGTCATTGTCTTTGATCAGTATCCTAATAATTTGATGATATAACAGGAGTACTGGTATTCCATTATTAAATTCATTTTTATCCAGGACCAAATTAACTTTCAGTAGCTGGTACAAACCCAGACAACCGTAAGGTTGTAGTCAGAGGTGGAGAACAGAAAACCTGAAAGGAAAGCTCAAACCACACAGCTCTGAGAGGCATCTGCTGGCCAGGGCATCACTGGAATTGTTCTGGTTTCACACTCCTGCAAATTTTTCTGCGTGACCCTGTGGGCCACATCTTTCCTGACCACTGGATGAAGAGAAACAGCTCAGGTTTGCAGTGCTGTGCACATTGTCATTCACTTTAAACTGATTCCTGTTAAGAGCCACTACTAGAGGTCAGGTATCTTTGGACCAAGCAGGGCTACAGCATATCCTCTGTTTCTGAGCCCCTGCCTGGCCATGTCTGTTGTATTGAATTCCCATGGCAGGTACATCCAAACTGTCTATCAAGAACATCTTTTAGTCCTTGCTAAACTTTGAACAGTGGCTGATGTTTGTTCGGCAAGATCAGAGACCACTCTAAAAATTAAAAATGAGCAGATGTTCAGCTTACCCTTCTATTACAGGCATAGCCGCAGTCATCCTAAGAAATGGACAAGGAAAAAGGGGTTCATGTAATTCTAATCCATTGAAGAAGCCACAATGAGGAACTAAAGTCATCCTAAAATATTTAGGAGAAAACTTTTTCCACAACCCCTTTTCTAGTACTTAGACACAATACTTTTGTCCATAGTAAGACAGTTTATCCCCAGGAACCTCTTTTAAAGTTAATCTAGCCTTTCTCATAATGAGCTGCTCAGAAGCCAAAACCCTGCAAAAATGGTGATTGAGCAAATGTGATCCTCTTCTCTCACTAAAACCATTGATGGTCTGCTTACTAGGTCTGAAATACTAGTTCTGCAGTCACAAAGACATGCTCCCATGGCTGGAAGGGTTGGAGAAGGCAGTGATGGAGGGTGAGTTGAAAACATGTGTTGCTCCAGAAGAGAAATGGGGAAATGTCAGAGTGGCGAGTGCTGTAGTCATGGTTCAGTCCAGTGCAAGCAGAACGTTGTTCTGGGTATTACACAGTGCAAAGAAAGATGGAAATTATTTTCCTCTGTTTTCTATTTTCACAAAGCATCTGTCTGCTAGGCAGAAAGGGTTAATCTCTGTCTTTAAAATACTCCAATGTATAGGATCTGTATACATGTTCACATGTATTCTCTGTCACTATACTGGGGTTAGTCTATGACCCAGAGTGGAAAACCCCCTTTTATTTCAATTAAATGTATCTTGCCTTTGTATGGAGAGCCTGTGGGTAAGGCAAACAGTTAGAGAACAGGGAAAAAATACACATGATATTCATAAAATATTTTTCAAAACAAGATAGGGAAGAATGTTGCATCCAGACATTTTCCATAGTTCACAGTATTGAAGAGAAAACACCTCCTTGTTATTTGAAACAAAACCTTATTATAGGCAGGATTTTCTACAATTAAACTATGTAATATTGGAGCTGTCAGATGTACTTCTCCCATACATAATTTCTGTGCTCTGTTATTTTCCTCTGTCAACTGAAGTTCAAACAGTGCAGTTCTGAGTCTCATTCTAGCATGGTCCACAATCCCAGTGAAGAATGGCATTGCCTGATCTTTGTCCTAGATTCTCAGGGCACGGGATACTCCAACAGGCAACAAAGGGCATTTTGGCAAAAATGCACCCTGGCAACAGCACAGAAATGCTGTCAGCATCTCCACAGTCGTTGCAATAGTATAAGGTTAAGACCAAGCCTGATTTCACAGACTATCACTATGGCTTTCAAACAGCCTGCCCAGGTTGTCCCAGCCTGTTCCTGCTGTCTTCATTACTTACTACTGTGCAATAACTATTACGTAATGTCTGTGACTTGTAAATATTTGATTATAAATTCAAATTCCTGTAAAATTCACTGTTAAATATTAGCTGCAGATAGGTTGAAGCACAGATGTTTCTTTCTGGAATTAGTCCAGAAAGTCAGAATTAACACCATGACTTCCCAGAAAACTAGTTACAGTCTCATGAATGGCAGGACTGTGGCTGGGACCAGTCACACCTACCATGCCCTCTGTGTGTACTCAGGGAAATCTCACAACTTCTTGATTACAATATCAGAAACTTTGTCATTTGTTATCCCAAAGACTTATGTATCTCAGCCCCGCTGTTTTCATCCCTTCCCTCTCATCCTACTTACAACCATCTCCCTTCTTTTCTTCACTCTGTTTGGGGTGTGTTCCAACCAGCCTGCAGTACCCTGTGGCTTTTACAACTCTCCTGCTACACACCCAGCATTTGACCCTTCATGGTCCTCTTGCTGCAGGATCTTCTGCCTCCAATCCCCTTTCCCTACAAAGGTCCAGAGCCAACACAGGTCACTTTGCCTGGTGTCCTTCATTAAGTGTGTTGGAAACTAGGAATAAAAGAGTTTATGGAGAGCATTTAAAATCATTCCATTGGTCATATACTGAACTGCTTTTAAGGTACCTTGGAGGAACTTTTAAAGTCCATCCTGTATTACCCACTAGTTCAAGGCCATGGAATATGTTTTCCTTGTACCACAGGTACCAGCTAACAGCATATTCAAGTCATATTAACTGGAAATGGACCTAGCAGCAATTTCCAAACTTCATGTATTTCATCACAAGCCTTGTACCTGAAAAATGTAGTAAATGAACATGTAAGGTCAGTTTACACTGTAATATATCTTTTTCACTTATTCCAGAAAAAATGGCTGAATTTTCCAACTGTCTCAAAACAGCAGGTGACTAACAGTAGAAAATATCTTGCTTTGCTCCCCTTAGACCTCCTAAGCTATCATTTTCCCTGCTCCCTAAGCCTCTGGATCAGTGAAAAATTCTCCAATATTGTAACTAAATTACAGCTGCAGAGATGTCAGTGACCAGAACACTTACATGCCTAGAATATCTAGTGCCTGATTCCCTATTTTGTGAAATAGTCCTGCCCTCATCCTATCTCAACACTTCTTACACATAAACACAGATCTAGTGTCTAAGCTTGTAAACCCAAGGTTTCTGGGACAGAAACCTTTATGAAAAATATCAAGCCAGCAACTTGAAGCAGTTGGCTGCAAAGACCTTTGGAATGAAAAAAATTGTTCATTGCAACAGGACTTTCAGGCATAGTTCAGAAAGAACTTAGTGCCTTCAGCCCCCTTGAGGCTGACGAGAGACTATGAGGATGACATTTTAATATGGGAATTGTCTATGTGTGATAGAAACTGGAGGATAAACAAACCCTCAGGTTTTTTTTGAAATATGAGCAGGATTTAACAGAGCAGGTTTTGGGTACATTTCTCTTATCAAAATGTCTTGCAAAATCTTAGGGCGATGAAATGGTTGGAGAAATCACAGGTTTTCAAAACTGTAACTAAACATGTGAAAATGCAGCCCAGAGACTGGCAGAGAACCGTCTTTCCATGAGTGAGAAGTCGACAGAGAAACCTTGCAATGACCCAGGAGTCAGTGGGAAAGGACAGGGAGATTAACGAGATTCTGAACAGACAAGCAGCTCTTATGGAAAACATCAGTACAGCATCAGTACAGCTCCCCTCCCACTCTCTCTCATCCTGCAGTCTCAAGTGGCTCTGTGTCTGGATGCCCAGACCTCCAAAGAACTATGAGACTGGAAATGTAAAGAACTATCAGACTGTCCTCAAGAACCCAAATCACAGCTTCTCACAAGGCACTGACCACAGCAGTGCCCACTTCAGACCTCTCCAACCCAAATATGATTTTATTGCCACAACAAATTGCTTCCAGCTCTTCAGATTCCTCAAAGGTCATCAGGCAGAAAACCCACAGCCACCAACAGCTGTAGTCTGTAATGTTCAGAGTTGTGGGAGCTGTCTGCATTGCTCTGTCACTGATAAGTTCAAATCATAGTATTCCCCCTTTTTTTCTTTTAATTTATAGCGCTCACAGTATGTATTCACCATTTTTGCAACTTTGCACTTTTGGCTTTCCAAAAAAAATTATTACTTTTATTAATTGCTGTAATTTTAGTTTGCATATAATAATAATAGTTTGCGGCTATTAGCAACACATTTTAAGAAAACTTTATTTTCAAGAGTTAGAAAGTTTTTGACACACTCTGGGAAACAAAGATACAGTTTTCTGTCCCTTAAATGCAATCTAACTCACCCTCAAGAAAATCACTCATTTAAAATGAGTTTATGGGTAGCAAATGGTTCAAAACCATGCCAGTTCTCCAAATCAGAATACTGACATCATCCAGAAAGTGTCATCTTACCTGCTTTGTCTAAGTGTGTGCTCCAGTATCCTTCTGACTTTCTCCAAATAAATATTTAGGTATAATTTCTTTATTGTTATGGCTGTTGTTTTGGTTCTTATTCAGTAAATACTTTGCCAGGGAAGGTAGAGTATCAAGCCGTAATCAAAGAGAAGGTAAGATTAATTGGCAGTAACTTTATCAGCAGACTAACCAAGACCTGGATACAGACCCACTACTGTCACCCAGTTATCCATAGAGTTAAAATTGGCTAAATTTGCTCTCTGGTACTGTTTTTGGCACTAAACAGCATCCAGGAGAATGCTTGGGCACAACTGAGTTGACACAGGCTGAGGACCATCCCTCTCTTTGTTTTGGAAGGGTATGAATGTGAGCCATGCCATGCCAGATGGCCTCAGGGACAAATCACAGTCCTTGGCCCACTGAATTTCCTTCTACAGATGTTGTTCCTCTTTCTGCAGAGGACTGGAGACCTCATTTTCTTTTAAAATAGAGGAATGAGCTGTTGCAGCCCTAGCACTGTGCATCAGATCATTACGAATCCTTCTGCAACTGCCTGATTAATCCTTGTTATCCAGGCTTTCTGCCGGCACCCTGTCACTGCCTCTCAGCCTAATGCTGCAGCACAACCCCTTCCCATCAGGTAACACTCACTTCCACTGCCCAGAAGGGCACCACAAGGGGTGAAGTGTCTTCAGGAGTGTGCTGTGAAAGTTTTCAGTCCAGCCTGGAAGGGCCCATAAGTAACATGTAATAAACGTATGGACAGACTATTTCCCATCAGATACAAAAAAATATACAGATGAAGACTGGGCTAAAAGGTTTTTGGTTTTGATGTCCTGCACTCAGAAGTTACAAAATGAAGCAAAGTGACATTTACAGCTGTCATATGAAGTCACTGCTATATATTCTTTAGTTGCAAAATAAAAACCGTCTTTCTCATAAGATACCTCTCTCATCTGGGACGAGTTTAGGACCAATGCTAAGCTGATTCCAGTTATCTCAAGCTGTATGCACCTCCTTTTTCTGTTTGCATCACACCTTTTAGCATGCTCCAAATTACTGAAGTATTTTCCAGAAGGGCCTTCCTTTGCAATCTCATTTTCTCTGGAATTCTTTCAAAATACAAGAGACACAGCATGTCCCACTGTAAAGATGCAGCCTGGCCTGTGGAGAAGATTTTGACCTTGTGGCCAAAGATTCTTCTGTTCCTTCCCTCAAGTAGAACTAGTTCTTACTATCCTTCCCACTCTTGCCTTTTCTGCTTGTTTCACTTATTTCTATGTGCCAATCTTTCATTTTTTAAAATTCATTTAATTTTCTGAGTCCTACCCCAGAAAGTCACTGTCACAATTTAACATAAATGTAAGTCTATTTGCACTGAAGAGAGAGCCTGGTCTCCCTGTACACTTCAAACATGCTCCTTTACCTATCCTTGACACAGTTGTCCATTCTTCTCCCATAAACAAAAGCAAATGAAAGTCACTAGGGTTCAGTGAACCAGTAGCTTTTTGGAATAGGTCAAGAAATGAGTTTTCATAATTTAAAGAAATTCTGTGTTCACCCAAGATCTCCTAAAATTATTTTTGTTTCAAGCTAACACCTATAATCAAAAATCACAATGCTGGGTGTGGGAGTTAAGAAAAACAATAAATAAGTCAGAATAGAGATAGTTTCTAGGCAACATCTGGTTTTCTCTTTATAAGCAGAAGCTTGCACTTGTCTGAAGGAACCTGGGGTTTTCATGCTGCATTTATGTCCTCTGTCTTACCCAAAGCCTACCTCATCTACTGGAACAGAGGCTGCATGCTGGGGGGAACACATCTATCCTCATGATGGATGTTTGGCCCATCACCTGAAGCCACAGGTCTACAGCTGGAGATGGCTCAGTAGGTTTGCTAGAACGGTTGTTAAAATTGACTACAAGTCCTGAGCCAGCTGCCAAGAGCTGCCTCCAGCAAGTGCTGCTCCTGGTGACTCCCTTCGTCCCTCACTGCCTTCAGAGCTTGCTCCTCCCTCTCTTGCCACTTCTCTGTGCTTGGCTTTGGGGTCCCTGCTGCACCCTGTGGCCCCATCTGCACTTGCAGTGTTCTCATCACCTCTAAGCCTTCAGAGACTTTGGTCACACAGCCTTTGGGACTCCTTTGGCCTGCCACTGAATTTGAAGGTTGAAGCAGTCAAACCAGCTCATGCACTGGGACTTGCAGGCACTGGAGTCTCTGAAGGAAGGACTTTTAATATTTTTTTGCCTTTGGAGCAAAGGAAAACAGGCTAATTAAAACCAGTGGACTCAGAGAGGTGTTAGCTGCTGCCTCACACATTGGGTTTGTAGACTGAATCTTGTTCTCTTTAGGCTTCCAGATTTTTCTCAGTTACTATTTCTCCTGTCACATACTCAACTGTTTCTTGTCGTACATCCACTGCTTGTGTCTGCCCTTTGGAAAAACTTTTCTACAGTCCTACACTTCATCAGTACAATAATTATTTCAGGCTTCCCTGCTAGACATAGAGAGCTGGTGTGATGCACAGTGAAGTGGAAGTAAGTCTTCTTCTGGATTTCAATATGTTTTGAATGAGGCATTTTTCCTTGAAAAATTCTGTTTTTTCATCCTCTTTCACTTACTTTGGTATTCAAGATGTGTGTGAGTGTGTGTGAAACTGTGTGTTTGTGATCTCCATCTCCCAGAATTTTAGCCCTGAAAAGGACACAAATCTGGGAGATAAACTCAAAAGACATCATTGATGAAGCATTGAAGCCAATTCCATCTTTTAATCCTGCATAAATTATTCTGGAACTCAGCCCACATTTATGATGTGTGAGAGAATAGAAAAATAATGGGATTACTCAGAAGTTTCAGATGATTATAAACATATGGTGCAGAAGGGTATAAGAACAAAACATACTGAGGGAAATATCAGTAAATGAAAGGTTAATAATGGAAAAAGTAACTTTGGAATCTCATATGTGGCCTATTATCAAACACTACTGACATGAAAGAATTCCTGCAGAACTGTTAAAAGTGGACAGCTAGTAGTTTAATGATTGTAGCAAGAAAACTTTAGGCATTGGAAAGGAAACTATATGATTATAAAAGAACTCATCACATATTTATACCTCCTATGAAAAATGGTAGTTTTGTGTCTGAGGTTCCGGACTGGGACTCAGATCTTGATTTATTTCCCAGTTCTGCTACAGATTTCCTCTGCGACCTCGGGCCAGTTACTTTGGGAGAAACATGTTAAAGCTCCTAAATGACTTATGAACCCAAGTCCCTTTACCAAAAGGGGCATAGCAGCAGATTCACAAGGGGAAAAGCATATGGGAATGCTGAGCATAGCCAAGGCTATCCCCAAAGTGACAGTGTCCTGCCACATCACTTGCCAGTTCTGAGCACCAAGAAGCCTCCGTGCCTCAAGGAAAATGGTGCCTTCTGAGTGGCCATGGAAAATGAGCAGGAGGTGGCATGGGAGGGAGGGTTCAGCTGCCCTCTGACTCCTCTGGGTTCTGCTGGAGCAGGCAGTCTTGGGACTTGCTCTCTCTCATAGTTTCCAGCTTCTGCTCAATTTTCACTGGTGGCTCATATCTGGGAAAGGCTTAGATGTGATGCCAGGATCTGTGCAGGCAGAAGATGCCAGGATTGACATGGTTGATTGATTCCTGAAGGAAACTGGGACTCCTGGCTATTTGCATCCTGCTTGGGGCAAAAAGGAAAGAACCAGGAATAAACCATCTGTCTCAAGGGCAACTGGTTTTGGTGTGGGAAACTTTTCACTTGGTTCACTGCCCACACATAGCCCTCAGACTCAGCATTGAAACCTACTTCCCAAAAACCTGAGAGAAATGATAAGAAAGAGGGGCAGCTTACCCTCTCTTGCTCCCAGTCTGTGAAGCAGAACTGTAACCAAGACACAAGGCTCTCCTTTTCTTCCTTCGACCCTTGGGCTTCCTTATCAGGGTTAGGAACAAAGTGTTTATTTATTTGCCAGTGCAGGATTTAGCTTCCTAAGAAAATTCACATAGCAACCAAGCAAGCAAATAAACATGAAGCACCTAAATGTTGTTGCCTCCAGATTTCTGACAGCTTTGAAAAATGGACTCTTTTTGCTGTTGCCAGCTTGAACAAATAGCAATAACAGGATATTCTTTGTCTCCCTCATCCTATATTAGTCCATGTTGTACATAGTCTCACAACTCTCACACAAAACAGGAATGCAAGCAGTAATAAACCTGTAATGTAAGTAGGAGAGCCAAGGATGGATATTCACTCTAGCTTTCCATATGCTGTAGCAATGATAAAAGGATCTTTCAGACATCTCTTTCTCTGCCTTAATATGCAGAATGGTCATAACTCAGAAACTGCTTTGGACAGGATTCACAAACTGGTGTGTCTGTGTAAAGTCAGTTGAAAGTAAATAAAATACTTTCTGCTTCAGTCCTTTGGATATCTCCATTTGCTGTGGTTTGTTTCATTCTGTGTGGAAGTATATGAAGTTCAAGGTGTGGGGTAGATCATTAAGGTGAAAAATTCGAGGTTTCTGAGGTTAAAAATATTCCAGCAGAGAATTTCCCTTAAAAGCATATATTTTGTTATCAATGGTTTTGACATAAGCAAAAGTTCCATATAAAACACATGAAAGAATGTAAGATAAAGGGGAAAAGGTGGATTCTCATAATTTAGAAAGAAATATTTCAGTAAACCAGTGTTTACTAGGAGTGGGGAAGTATAAAACAATTCAGAAATATCAAGGTAAATTTTTTTCAATTTCCTCAAAATATTTTCAACCTAGAATACTCCACCAACATCTTCTGCCTTCTCAGCAAAGTAAAGGCAGGCTGATCTCACTGTTAGCTGAGCTTGGTGCACTAAGGAAAGCCTGTTCTGAGTACTGATGGCTGCAAGTTGCATTTCATCAAAGTTGTTTAATTCTTTTGGGTGAGAATAGGAACAATTTCACATAACCAAGCAGCCAAAGTCTCAGTTAATATGTTAGGTTCCACACTCAGAAAAAAAATTAGGAAGTTTCTGTCACTGTGACCTTCTGTATCTGCTTTTGTAATCAGTGTGATCAAAGCAGTCCTTCTGCCATGGGACAGGGTTCCCTTCTGGAATATTTCCACAGAACTTGAGACAGCTGTTGCAAAAATGTATTTTAAAAAGCTGCAGGAAATCTGTCTGTAACTGATGCTTTTCCTAAGTTTTAAGTCTTGAAAGAATCTTTCTGTTTCCTGTAAGTAACTGCATCTTTTAATTTGATGTATCTGCTTGTAGAAGGGAATCCTTTTTCACTGTTTGTCTGCAATCACTTTGGTAAAATTATCTCTTCTGAATCTCTTGACTACTGTATCTGTCTGGTCCAAAGTACCTCTGAGCCATAATCTTCTGGGTAAAGGGGGCCATTAGACCTTGGGCATAAGGCACAGCACAATTTCAGTGATTCCCACGTAAAACCTCTCGCTTCTGGTTGACATGTCCATCCTTCAGAGGAACAGATTCACTGGGGATTAGACTGCTCCTGCTAGGACTGCCTCTAGTAGGGCTACAAAGGCCAGGGAATCAGCTTAGTAGTTGTGGGTCACTCATCTTGAATGTCCTGGCTGTGTCCCATCTGGGGTCCTTCATGCTTATTTTTGGAAGAACGACCAGTCCCAGTTAATTTTCCACTTATTCTTTCCTAAAATGTTGCTGTCAGCAAATTACAGGAATGTAAGGATACTGAAACGTGATTTTGTGTCAGTTTCACAGTGCAGCCAAATCTGGTGTCGTGTAAGCATCAGACTGTGTCGAGATACATGAATGTTCTTCCAGGGAGCTGAGATAGTGAATTCCCACAGACTGTGAAGAAGCACAGGTTTCCTGCCTCTGGACTGACCGTCTCTTTTCACAGCTCAGTGAAACTCCATCTTTTTCTTCTGGCCTTGGCAGTGCACTGCTATTCCCTCACTCCTGCAGTGTGGAGGTAAAGGATGGTCCTCCAAGACAAACATCTGCCAAGTTTTGCTCCGTGCTTCAATGAAGCATAAAATGTGGTGTGCACTGACTGCTTTGCTGTGGCTTTCTTTCCAGACACATAGCTTCATACCCATCCCAGGGCAGAGCCCCACGGCTCTGGGAACTCTGATCAGGGTTTTTCATTCTAAAGGGTTTTGTGCCCGAAACACACATAGCAGAACTGTCAGAGTTCAGTTATTGGCCCCAGGAACAGTTACACAGCTGCTGAACTCCCACCACTACATCATGAGTTTACTGTTTCGACATCCTCAGCCCTCCCCTTGCATGTTCTCCACTACCTTCGTAGCCTGCGTTTCCATCCAATTCCGATTTTTTTCCATGACAATACACAGAAAAAAGACCACTGTTGTCAGTTTTTTCTTCCGTGTAGTTAATAATTCTAAATTCAAAATTTGAGGTGATAAATTCAGCAAATATGTTTTTAATTTGACCTGATGGATTGCAATGTCTGAGAATCTTTCAGCAGTTCCTAGTAAGAAGTTTTTACTGTACTGTTTTTTACAGTCTTTTTTTCTGCTTGTCAGAGATATTGATCACATCTATTTTAGTCTCTATTACTATGTCCCATTTTATTTCTTTCAGGATGACTGAGGAATTTTCCTGCCTCTAAAATTTAAATAATTAAGTCTGTTAATAGATTAATTTATTCTATAGTCTGTGATATCCTGTAATAAGGTCATATGCCATGGGGTTTTTATTCAAAAAGAAAGCATGATAGTTTTAAGTGACTGAACTGTGATAAAGCTGTGGGTTTACATGAATGAGAGATGCATTCATCTTACTCTGTTTTTAAATGCAGGTTCAGACTTTGTTGCAATGATATACTTTGTTTGAGAACAACTTATTTGACTTAATTCAGATAGGTCCAAATTTATCAGTGTTTATCAGGTCAAATTTCCTGATGTCTTGTCAGATTAAAATAAAATTAATCGGTCCATTTTTTTTTCTTTTTATTTGTTACCCAGTTCTGTAACTCTGAGAGACTTGGAATAGATTTCAGTTAATGTGAGTAGAAGCCAATTAGGTAAAAGAGAATGCCAGATTTTAAGCAGTGCATTATAGCCTTCCTAGAAAATTGGTCATCTGAAAAACTTTCAGAGCTAATAGTTACTGAAAGTGGAATGGCTATTACTTACTGCCACAGCATCCTCTGATCTTCCCGGACTCTACATGAGTCTGTTTATTACTGTTTTCTTTAAAAATGGAGCCCTTCTGCCCTTTTTTTTATTTTGTTTTGGGTTGGTTTTTTTTTTTTTTTTTATGTGCTCAGTACTTAAAGAGTGGAGTAGTAAAAAAAAAGATACTATCTGTGACTAATATTTTAATCCACAACCCTGGAAAGTTCCCTGTGCATGATTCGAGCTGTTACACAGCAGGCTGACTGCAGACATTGCACCTCTGTGCTTCTCAGGGTCCTATTGGATCTATTTTTGACACCTTCTGTAAAGGCTGGTGCATGTGGGAAAGGTATTACCAGTTTTTCATTGCAATTTCACTGACAGTCCTTTCTCAACAATCAGTGTGGAACCAGAGAACATTAAGCAAGGGATAAGGGTGAAATACATGGATAAGAGCAAAACCCTACAAACATTGAAGAGAAACAGGCTAACACATAGACCTATTTACCTTACAGAATACAGCTTGTGTCTTCCCAAATTTTCACAGTTCCCTTGAACACCATAACATTTGTCCTGTTCAAGGCTTCCCTTTAGAACAAAGAGCTCCCCATTTGTATTTATTTTATTTTGCATACAGGACAGGCAATGGTGTGAATTTTAGGAACTTACTGAACCAATCCTCTTGGATAAAGTGATTGAGTTCCTAATTTCATTAGTGGAGACAGGTTGTTTTCAAAGTCAAAGGAGCAAGAGGCTGTATTCTCAAGAGCAGGGTGAAGCATTTTCTTAAGTGCATTTGGACAACAGTAGTGAATGGCACGGGAATTAGTATTATACCTCTCTGAAGTGGTCTTGAAAAACTTCTTAGGAGTTTAGTCACCTCTGATATATCCAAGCCTCTGACAAAGACTTCTGTGCTCATCATTGAACCTGAGAAAGCACATGAAAGGGAAAAAAAAATCATAATATGGGTTTGTTTTAAATGCTACAGTGAAACATTTTTGGATATATGTTCTTGAAATCACAGAAAGCATAAATGTCCAATGTGTAGGAACAAGCATTTTTCACACAGTATTCAAGAGCAGACATACAGCTCATCTGAACCATAAAAATTACATGAAATTGCTGTGTCCAGCGTGCAGGTCTGCTCAAGTCCTTATAATGTGTCTCCCTTTGCTCCCAATTCTCACTTAGCTAATAAATATTTTGAATATGTACAATGGGGCTCCTGCCTGCTAAATGGGCTTTAAGCAATCTTCCTTGGCAAAACAGCCAAAGCGAAAGAGGGTGGAAGAGTGATGAATCTGACGGACTTTTCGTGCCCCCTGGTGGAAAAGCCTCAGAGCAGCCGCAAGGATTTCCTGCAGCAAGGTCTGTAAACAGATGTGTGGTTCCTGAGACATAGCTGAGCCGCATTCTCGTTCGAGGCACTTCACTATTATCGGTGTAGAGCCCTTGAACAAGAACACACAAGATCCCAAGTTACAAATGAGCACCTGGACTCATTTAAGTGCTGCTAGCATGATGTACATTGCTCATACAGTATAAATTGCTGGCCTGAAATTTCTAGCAGGCAAATGATGCCAAGCCCTTAATATATATAAAATGAACTCTAGTAACTTAAGCAAAATAATCACAATTTTCCCCACTGTCTTTCCAGGATTTCAATCTGGAGGGTTTTGAAGGATACACAATACCTTGTTACAAACCATATAATGTTTTAAAAAGTATCCTACTGACAACCTTGGCTAACACTGTATCTTCTATCTAGATTACTTCAATATGTCATGTCCATATCACACCACTCTGTCCATGGTCCCAAAGCCAAGGAGTTTTGTTTTGTCCAACCTTTCCATCTGGAAGTAATGAGCTTAATATTCTGGCTCTACCCCCATAAAAGCTATGTCACAAAAAAGTAGCAGTCTTACGAACTGTTGTATACCCTGAAGACAAATTTGAGATCCACGCAGCCTCTCGACGTTCTACTCAGATTAATTTAAAGACAAGTTTTCCACTCTACTCCCATAAGACCTACAGCATACCACAAGACTGAGAGTCATTTGAGAACCATTTATGCTTAAATCCTGTCCTAGACAAGTCAAAGGACTCTGCTTAACAGATAATGAAGGACTAGGACAGTCCTTAGGGGAAAAACACACCGTGTTGTAAGATTTGCTCTTACAATGGCTGTTCTTTTGGTCGCAATTCCTCTGCAAGCTAAAGCAGAGGAAACAGAAGTTCTTTGTTTTCACGTCTTTTCTTGTCTTGTGTAAAGTGAATGCAAGCTCTTCTCTGTCTCGTTACACATACAGAGCAAACAACCACACAGGTAGCAGCTCAACACCCACCAGCTCGAGCTGAGCTCTGACTGCACATTCACCAGCACAGCCTGAGAGCACCACCAGGGCTCCCTTCAGTGCTGTGGGGAGGTAACGAGACCTGTTCAGAGGAGAGTCTGTTTTAAATCTCTTTTCTTCCCATTTTCTTTCTTTCATCACAGGGGGAGAAGAGTGGGACATCACTCTGAGCAGAGATTTTACAAGTGGTGTCCTAAGAAATATCAAGAGTTACCAAAACATTTATTATGAATTGGTTTCATTTTCTTGTAAGGTATTTTTCATCTTACTTTTCTAATATTATCTAGCTTTTGCAAAAAATGGAATTCTGTGCCAAAATGTGACAGTATTCTGCAGACACTTCACCCAGGCTGCATAAATTTACAGAGGGAAACTTATCTCATGTACCTTAGGCACTTATTTTTGGGTGGAATTAATCTTCCATTGGAAGTGAGTTTCTCCCCTCAGTAACTATAGACAAAGATAGCCCTGGAATAAAATTTAAATAACTAAAATAAGGTGGCATCTGTCCCATTTTTTAATGCCAAGATTAAAAACAGAACTCATTGAGTCAACTCTTGTATCTGTCATATTCTTACATCATTATAAGAACTCATAATTCCTTGACTATTTTAATTGCAACTAAATAGAACTCTTTCATATTTAATTGAAACTTCTTTCAATGCCTCTCAAACTAGAAACTGATTCTAAGAATATTCTCTTATTCATCACCAGGAAGATGTGCAGGTACAGGTGGATTAGTCATATATTCTTAGAATCACTATTATGTTACTGCTGGCCAGAAAAAAAAAAAGTCAAATTTAAAAATGCAGATGTTCTGAAATGAAAATGCTTTGCACAGTCCTATTAAATTTGCTGAAATTAAATTTTGGCAGATAGGAATATTCTGATATTGCCAAAATGTAACATTTGTTTTATAATTTTGTTTGACATTGTTTTATAATTTTGGCCCCCGCCATCTAATATTTCCTTTCAAAATAGTTTTGCATGTTTAATGTTCTTATGATGTGTTTCATTTTGTGTTCTCAGTAGAATTAAAAAGTCAACCATAATCAAATGTTTCTCTCAGAGACATTTCAGTTAGTATGAGATATTCTTCTTAAAACTTTCTCTTCCAGATAATTCTGAAATTTTCCAAAGTTGTGCCTAACTGGCCTAAATCCAAATCGGAAAGTCCTCTGAAAATTTATTTTCTCATAGATATGATTTACTGTTGATATTCCATCAAGAGTGCGTCTGTCATAGACCTCTTAAAAAGCTGAAAGGAAAAGAGATTCACTGTTCCTTAGAGAGGACTTCACCCTTGCTGAGCCAGGACTTATGATCCAATTCCAAAACTGCAAGAATACCCTGTACAAAATAACTTTTCTTCCAGTGAATCTGTGGAGAAATTGGTGGTATCTTTTGAGTCACCCTGCAAAAATTTAAAGTGATCAGAGAACATACAAAAAAGTAGTATCATCTCTGAAAGCACAGCTGTGTTAGTTTTTAGCATTAAAATGCTTGAGTGGTTTAAGTTCATGGTTGCTCTCATTTTCCTCTGTGAAGGTCATGTGCAAGAAACCAGAAAGGAAGTATTTCCTCAGAGCTGTAGATTCAGAGACATCAGGACTGACCTGTTCATTTATTAGCATCAGTCTGTGTAGCACTGTCTTCAAATACAAATTTGCTATAAGGAGCCAGATCCCTCAGCCTATTGAGTTCATTTTGTTCTGCTTCATAGCTCACTTTACAGCAGTGGAAAATGATGTGTACCATCTGGAGGGTCCTTCTGAACATTTCCTCTGAGAAGATGGACTCTCTGGTTGTTGTAAAGCCAGCAGAAATGTCTTTGATGTCTGTGACACCTCTGCTGTGCTGCCTGGCATGAGAAAAGCGGTGTATTTACAGAAAAGTCAGGGAATTTGGAGAGAAAAGCATTTTCACTGCCTGATTTTTCCCAGAGTCTATGAGCTGAATTCACTGGCAATATTTTAAAGCATTTCTCAGCAGTGTTTTTTTCAAATGCTGACGGTGCTGTAGCGCCGACCACACTTTTCAGCCACTGTCTCCCCTGCTTTCCTCATTATCAGAATTCAGACTCAAATTGTTTCTTAGCACTTGGGCATCTTTTCTTTTTGCTTCTCCCCAGGTCACCAGATTTTCTCCTCCTGGGTGTGTGCTGACACAGGATATTGACTGTATTGATTGCTTTGTATTGATGGCTGGTTGGCTCCCAGGCTGAGGTGTCACCTGGACGACAGCTGGACTCTGCAGGGGGACAGACTGACAGCTCCTGCAAGGTTCTCTGGCAGGCTGAGCTTAGTGAAGAAGGCTCCTACTGCTAAAGCAGATCCCAGTATATCTGCAGTTCCTTGCCTTTAACAACTATTTAAGCTTTGCTTTACTCCAATCCCTCCAAAATCTGCCATACTAACAAAAAAGAAGCAAGCAATCCTTCCCTCCACCTGCAATGCATATACTCACATGCAAATTAACAATGTTTAAAAAAAAGGTAAATTCAGCTTTCAATGTCATAGTGATCTGGTCATGCACTGAAAATCAATCACAGAAGCAAAGAGGAAAGTACTACCTCTCTCCAAAAGAGTTTATGATGTTAGTATAAAAGTTAGAAATACGGGATAGTCACGGGTGGGAAGAATAAGGAAGCACTAAGGCAACCTTAGTGGTTGTGAAATGTCTAAAATCTGAGATAAATTATTCTGCTTTGTTTGGTCTTTCTCCCTGCATGTATGATTCTGCAGAAGTTATCTTCTGATAATGTTTGTGCTCAAAATTTTTATAAAAGTGAGTAAATTAAACCACTCTTTGCACAAATGTGTCCAGGACAAAAATTATTTATTGTAATGATTGCAACTATTCTGCTGGTGACTCAAGAGTTAGGATGATTATTTTCTTGCACAAAACATCTGAAGAGCAAGCAGCTACCTCTGAGTGTTCTTCTGATATCCAATTATTTGCCCACAGGTCACATGAATTCCTATTGCTAAGCAGGTTACTTTTATGTACTACTGTTGAAATCTGAATACAACTGCTTTTCAAGTTTCATCTAATTTTTCAAGACTGTCTTTCAGAGGAAATGGAACCTAATGTGATTTAACTGTTGGAGGAGGTAGAGGGGGGTTAAATTCAGTCAATTTATGTTCATTATAAACAAACCCAAATTCCTAGCTAGTATGGTATGACTAACATATGTCACATACTACAGCATGTCTGCTGTACCCTTTAACATTTTAACAGTCCATCAGACATTAATGTGACTTAAACATCAAAAACAGGTTCATTTTGCCATTAATATCCTGAAACAAGAACATCTAATATACACATCCTGAGATTTAATCTGTAAACATAACCAAAAATGTCTGGATGAAGGGGGCTTGTTTATATTTCAGTAGTGCTACTTCCATGAAGCATGTGTCTGCTATCTTTAGTGTGCAACTCTAGCATCCTACCATTGAGAGACCCCTAATATCTTTGATACTGTTAGAGAGACTTATAAGTCTTTTGCTGACAAACCAGTCCCTTTGTAGATCCCCTGAAGTTAAAGCTACTGATAAACATAACTTGTCTTATAAAGAAGGGAAGAATTTTAAAACCACTTCAAACATGCTCAAGATTTCCCTATTCATTTTTCCAGGGTGTGAAAGCAGGTTCTGAAGTGAGCAGGAATTAAGTGGACATGCTTCTTTTTACTGAAGCAATGACTTGTTTCATAAACAAGAAAGGAGAAGGAAAAATGTGTCAGTGTATGCAGTGACAAAATAAGATCTGAGGAAAACTTAATAAAACGCAAATGAAATTTCAGTCCCATCAAATCCCTTTGTTTATTTATTCCATCATTACTCAAATACTTGGTTCTTGCATTGATGAATGCTCAAGGAGGTACTTTTCTTAGGAATTAGAATAGGACAAAGCACATGTGCATTTAGTCTCCAAACACACTGTATCTATCAACTGTGTTAGGAGTGAGTAAAGCCACCACAGTCAGGAAGATCATGAAAAAAGAGAAGGAAAAAAAAAAGAATAGTTATACCCTTTGATATCTGCAAGATTGTTTAATCCAGTCTTACGTAGATAAAACCACAGTGTAATTGCTATGGAGTGAATTGCATTAGCAACTATGGCCTTGGAAAACCAGCCAGATACATGCAAGGTCTGAAATACAAATGAATACTCCATGTCATAAATCAATCATTGAATCAGTGGAATTTGTCAACAGCATGAATTTTTTTAAGAAAAATGCAGATTCATCTGAACTTTTTACACCAGTGCATGTGTTTCCATTAAATTTTTTGTCAAGACTGTTTTGCAAGCTGAGGCTGGAATTTCTCATCAAAACCAGGCAGAGAAAATCCCTTCTCAAAATAGCTAATGGCATGGAAAACTCCTTTGGCATAGAAGAACAAGAGCAAGGACTTCAGTATGGTCTCCTGAGCAATCTTATTTCAGTATGTGAAACAGAGCCAGCACGAACCTGAGCACGGGCAGATGGCTGTCTGTACAATTAAATTGTTAGCATGGTCCTTGGCAATAGTTTGGCCTGGGCTAAGTGCCTCTCTCCCAAAAAAGTCCCAGCACAGCTGAGGGGATAGCCTGAGCCAGTATAGATGCAGTCAGCATGTTTTTTGGGGGTAAAAGCAATTAACTGTGTCAACACAAGCCGTGTGAGCTGGCCTCAGGTCAGACAGCAGTCCCTGGGCAATTTCATTACTAGTACAGCTGCAATACAGTAGTCCCTGTGAGCACATGGGGGAGTTATAAGATACTAAGGGAAAAGACTTTTTCACATGCATTTTTGCTGCAGATTTTTCTGGAACGGTCTCAGTTTTGTCCCAGTACAGACTGAAAATGTTTTCTGAAACCATGACTTTTTGGCAAAATAAAACTATTGCTTTCTGGCCAACTCTAGTACCAATTTGACAGTATTGACATAGAAATGAACAGAATGTATATTAGTTAAACCCCTAGTGTGGGTACAGTTTTGCAGATAAAAGAACAGTTTATACATATTTCTCTTCCTGTAGTGCTGGAAAATTAGGAGGTTCATTCAAACTCCCCACTCAGATTCTGTGTTAGCTTTTTTTCATGTCCTCTATCAACAAATGTAGCGTGAGAAAAAAAGACAGGAATAAAGAAGGACTGAGGTCTGAATGAACACAGGCAGCATATTTAAATACCTCTATATTCTGAACATACAGAACGTATCAAGGCTCTGATGAGGTTTTAGATGTTGATAAAACCTAGGGCATAACAGGGACACTGATAATTTACTTTAGACGATACAGCTTTACTCTGCACCTTGAAAGCTGTGTGCATGGCTTTGGAACATGTGCATTCATCTTTCTGTGCATAGATGTCTGAGTTTGTCTGCTGAGGGCATGGGGGTTTCACCTCCAGGTAGATGTCAAAAATACCAGATCTCCTTCAGTCCATGTTCTGTAAGAGCAGTTTAGAAAACGGCCATGCATCCACACGTCTATACTTAAAAACTCTTTGAAGTTAGATGGGATTTCTTGCAGCCTGTCATGTTTCTAAACTAGAACAACTGCCTTTTCAGTAAAGATCTGTGGATACACTCTGAAGTTTTCAGTCATTGTGTATGAAAATTTCTTTTTTCAGAGATAAATCCTAGAAAATGAGAAATGTGATGATGGGACAGAGGGGAATGTTTTGAAGGAGAAGCAAGAATTTGTAAGGATGCAGTTGTGTATTCAGCTGAGAGAACACAATGTTCTTATCTAGGAGCAATTCTAAAACCTGAAGTGAGCAATTTAATAAACCCGAGACAGTTTTAGCAATTAGTGATGTGACCCTCCTGCATCTATGCATCAGACTTTTTCTTCATCACCAAGTTTCACTTTAAAATTGAGTTTCTTGCAGCCTTGACTCTTCTAAGTACCCATAAGATATTCATACTCTTACTGACTTCACAGCAGAGCTCTGTACCTATTGTCCTTTTTGTGGGGCATAGATGGTCTTCTTCAGTTTTCAGTTCCTGGAGACATGTTGCTCTGATTTATCTTCCAAGGAGCAGTGACTGTCTTTCCCATCTTATGAGAAAACAAGAAATATGAATATTGATGCAAACAGTGCTTGTTATCTTCTTGCTCTCTCACACGTTTAAAGCTAATTGCATGATGAGGAGTTGACTCATGTTCATTGAACATTTGGACTTAAAAATACACATACTTCCAACAAGCGAATGTCTTTCTCTTTTAGTAAGTTCAATAAAAGTTAGTCACCGTGACTTTGTGTTAACATTTAATTTCTAAACAATAGTCCATGCAGAAATCAGGTCCTCCATGGGGAATAACTATTGTGAACCATATTTCTTCCCTTTCATTTTAGATTACTTGTGTTTTGCCTTACAGCCAAAATGAAACCTAGTTTCTCTCCTTTGACCACATCTCAATGTGGATAGTACGAAGAACTAAGAGCTTTCCATTGCTGTGGTATATGCTGTTAATTACTAACATATTCTGCCACATCATTTTTCACAGTATTGGAACTTTTTAACTATACCACAACTCAACAAATATTAACAGGACCAGACATGTCTTGGAAGATGGTACTGCTAGTATTTCCTTCCTCCTTTGGTTCCCACTGAGCAGATGTAAATCACTTTGGGATTGTGCTTCAATTCTGAAACCTGTTTCAGTTTTGCTCAAACCTAATTGGAGGTCATGTGGAGTTTTCTTTCTTTCTCAAAAACAAGGGAAAAAAAAAAGGCAGTCTTGGAGCTTTAATTGCCAAGAAGCTCTCCCTCACAGAATCCACTTAGGCAGATATCTTGTAGAAAATCCATGAAAAAACACAGCCCCCAATTTTTGACTGAGAAATGAGACAAAATTGTAACTGGCAAATACTTAGCCTCTCAAGACCCTGACCACATGGCCTTGCTCTTGTTCCCTTTGGCAGCTCCTCTTTCCAGTTCTCTTCAGGACCTGCGCTGTCTTGGGTGATGCTCTGAGCCTTCAGAGCAGGGCATGATCTTCAGTAGGGCCCTTGTGTGCTACTAAGATTGAAACAAATGATTAATAAAGAGCAGATCCCAAGCTTTAAATTGCATTTCATTCTCACCATTCAGATCTCGCTCCCCCAAAAGGAGCTTGTCTACATTCATTTGGTGCAAAATGAGGGATGGATTCAGGTTTCGTGAGTCTAAAACCAGAGTTTTCTTCCTCCATTGGGGAATCTAAGTTTTCTTCTGAAAAGAAATTTAGATTAAAGAAAAAATACATTGCTGCTTTCACAGCCTTCTTGGCTGGAAGCCACGGAGTCCTCCTATCTGTAATTCTGCTTATTCTTTGCATGTGGTTTCTGAGCATTTACGTTGCCCTGGGCGAGTGACTGAACATAAGTCTATTTTTCAAAATGCAAAATGTGAACACTACTGCTTGTGACCAGAGATCGAGCTACCTAACAGCTCCACCAGTGCATACATACTATTTTGCTACTTGATGTGACAGAAATAGGATTTTCATTCTATTTCTTCATTGAGAACATAGAAATATATGTTCTCATTTCATGTAAAAATACGTGTTTCTCATTTCATGTAACTAGTTGAATTAGTTTCTTCTTCAGAGATAAATGACTGGGATGAAATAACCAAAGAAGCAAATAAACAAACAAAAGTCCAATACAGCCACTGCTGCCTCAGAAAAACAGACTTTGACTCATTTCCCAATTTTTCTCTAAAAGAACCATAACAAACATCAGTGGTTTGTAAAACTAGGGGAAAGACATTTGAAAGAAAAGAAAAAAAGATTTTAGGGAATGATTTTCTTTGCTTTTTGTTTGGTTTAATTTTGTTTGAATTTTGTTTAGTTTGGGTTCTCTTTTTTCTGTTGTGGAAATGTGCTATTTAACAGTCCTATAATTAATTATCCCTTGAAAAACATAAGTATTGACTATAAAGTGGTCCAAATATACTTTTCCTCAGCTGTCTATACATTCAGCTTCATTCTCTTGCATCTTTTCAGGGCCTTGGAAAATGACTCTAGTTGAAGCAGAGCAGTGCCCTAATTTTATCACTGCTAATACAGTATTGGGTTGTGTCACTGCAATATTAGGGTATGTATCCAGTATTAAATTGCTTGGATATAGAGACTTCTCTTGGGGCTGCAGGTTTTTAGGCACTGGTGAAAAAGGAATAATTTTTTTTCTGTCAGCTTGCAAGGTAGTGTTTTCAAACATTGGGCAATTTTATTCAAAATGGAAAGCTTAACTGCTTTCAACATCCTAGCTAACTTGCATAATACAACACCTTTCTGTAATGTGTTTCTAAGAGATAAGTAGTCTTGCTTGCTGTGCAACTTTAGGCAGCAACAAAGATTTTTGCTGGTTTTATAAAGCTGGCTTTTAAAAACATAGCTGGCCAGAAAACAAGAATGTTATTTCAGTTAAGAAAAAAATCAAGGTTTTCACATTCATTTTTAATCTGGTGGAGAAGTAAACCCAAGACATGTACTTTTTTCCCCTCTTAATAAGAGATACCAGAATAATTGATTGCATTGCAATTCTAGTACATAGGTAGAATTAAGGAGAAAATTCTTGTCTTGAATTGAGCCACTGGATTTTTCAGTATAGATCTCGTAGACCTTTTACTGGATTTGAACACAAAATTCACCCTTGACATTTGTAAAGCCTGCCAATGAAAATTACTTGGAAATAATAAACATATTCTTGCGAAGTTTCAAGTTTGACAAATCACTATTCACAGGAAAAAAACCTCAACTCTATTCCCTACTTTGCAAGATTATACCTAAAGAAAAATGCATAATAAGACTATTTTTGAAATAAGTTACATTGAGGTCAGAATTTAGAGATTCAGGGTGAAGATTCAACTTCTTTTCATATTGTACTAATTTACAACACACTGGGACAAAATGTTACCATAGCAAATTTCACCAGCACTTTTGAGTGCATGGAGTCAATGGAAACAAGGCAACCCTTGTAGTTATCATCTCCTCAGAAATTAATTTAACCTTTAAAAAGCTAAAACACGAGCTCCAACATTCAGCTGCTATAGCTTCCTTTATCCCCATCTCAGTTTTCAGGGCTGCTAGTACCATGCTTGTGGATATGTTTACATAGAAATTGTCTCAGCACAATCTTCCACAGCAGAGTTTTTGGTGCAGAAAATGAACAAATATGGGCTAAGGCAGAAGTGGAGCACACAGGACCCAAACTGCCTGAACTCTTGGGGTCCATGACATTGCCAGGAAGGCTCAGAGCAGTGTCAGCCTGAAAGCTGCCTCCCAAGAGCTGAGAAGGCACGAGGGGTGCAGCAGGTTGGCAGATACAGGTTCATTCTTCCATGGTGATGTAGCCCAGCAGAAAGGACTCCAGTCCTTGTGTTTGAGTGGCATTGCCACACAAGTGCAGGAACTCAGACAGCTTTACTCCTAATGATCCCTGATGAATGCAAAGAAATATGAAATGGGCTTATTTGGTAGCACTCCAGTGTGAAGGCAGAAATACCAGCATTTGCCAAGTGTGAAGGATGAAGTCAGCAGAGAGAGTATTTTTTTTCTAACTTTAGAAGATACTGCAAACAATGAAAGAAGAGAAGGGGGCTGGGTTTTATTTTAAAAAGAAAACTCTTTAGCATAGAGCTTACTCTATTGTAGCATTTACACTTAACACAGGCCAGCTTTATTTTATTTATTTTTACATGTTTGCTCAGTTTCAGATGGGGTGAGTGAGCCCTCAAAAATATACCCTCTAGGTTCATGATATACATCAGAGCTGTAAATCTCCTAGGAGGCTTAAACAAAAGAACCTAAAAAAGATGTTCCTTATTTTGCTGCAGTCCTGCCCATGATTAATGGAAGTCTCTGATGATGACTGCAACTCAGTATATTTCTTGGCAGTGTCACTGCATTTTCCTTTCTTCTCAGCTGGGTCAAGCCATAGTAACTATAAAAAGTAGAAGCACAAGATTTTTCTTGACAGATCATAATACAAAAGAGGGCCTGCTGCTGTATAGGGTGCTGGTTCCTACATAACTGTGGGTGATCGTGAGGACGTGGTCGAGATAACTAGCATAACTTGAAAACTAGTGAGGAGAACAAGGATTTAGATGGACTTTTGCAAAAGAAACCTTGCCCCGTTTCTGTGCCGGCAACATTTCCCACGAATGACTCATTGTACTGGTGTGTTTGCTAAGGAGGGCTTTATTTTCCTTTTCAGGTTTACAGTCCCAGTTTCTGTTTGGGCTGCAGCATCCAGGGTGCCTTCTGTAGGTCCAAAGTCAAATGTTCTGAGTGCAGCTCAGGAGGAAATGTTTCTGGAGTGTTTCAACTTCTACATGTTTTGCCAATTTTCTACTGTACTGAGCTGTCAGAGCCTGGATTCAGTCTGGTGTCATAAAATGCCAGGGGACACCCCCTGGTCAGCTCACTTGAGAAGTAATGAATATTTTAGCTCAGAAGATACAGAGGAGAGGCCATTTATGAAAAACCATATACATAATTTTAGCAAGGAATATTTGACATAGATTTTCCTAGCTTTCCTGGAGCCTTGCTATCTTATACCAGTAGCAACCTTGAGGGAACTCTGCAGAATATTTTTTATAATACCCTGTACTTTAGTGCTTTTTCATGCCTTTTTTTTTTTTTTGCAGGACATATTTTATTAACAGTGACCACCCAGGATTAGGGCATGTCTTCAGGCCTTATACAACTTGAGGAAAATAGAATTAAGTCATTAAGAAAATAACAACTTACAGATTTCTCCTCATTTTTGAAAATTTACTTAAAAATGATTGTGACTAATAGGTAGCTCAGAGTACTACAATGATAGAGAGGCTCTTTTAGCTTAATGAGTAAGAGCCACTAGCATGGCCTTTCAGTACAGCCCACATATCTGGGAATTTTCAGGATGTTCTAAATCACTCAAATCTGATCCCTCACATTAAAAAGTGGTGGTGGCAGTATAGACATTTTTCTTTGCCTTAGCCTCTTCGAACTTAGGTAATCCAATTATTGATGTCTTTACACCAAGATTTATTTTAAAAATATCTGGTAACTTTTTATTTAAACTGAAATTGCTAATGTAAGTGAACATGCCTTGTAACAGAGACCACAAAGTACAACAGGGTGTTGGTGCAAGTATTCAGCAGTCAGCCCTTGTCAGCTTCTTGTGATCAAAATCTTTCATGCTTGAGAACTGCACTAAGCAAGTAGCATTTTTTATTTCATTGCCAATGACAATTTTGTTAAATTACACATTTGTCTTTACCTATGTATATGCATATATAATGTCTTACATGGCCCAGTTCTGTTGCCTGTTTTTGCTTGAACTGCCTTAATGCATGTTTACTCTGCTAGATAATAATGAGCTGGAGAGCAAGATGTCATCTCATGGAGAATATCAGTTATGCCCTGTATCTTCTGAATAAAGAATGCTAAATTCAGATTATGGAAGCAGCAGCTTTTATAATCAAGCAAAAGGATATACTCCCATTTTAGGTTTTATGCCAACAGATTTCTCTAATTCTTTTCTTGTGAGAAACCAATGACTCAAAAAAATTCTCCTTTTTTTCCTTTTTTTAAGCAGAACATGATAAACAAATGTCTGTTTTTAAATTTAGATAGCCTTGGGGTAAATGTGAGAATACGCTGTGAATTAAGCATCCCTTGACAGATGGAAGTTTGCAAAGTGAGAAAAACCAGACTGACCTTTAGTGTGGTGCTGACAAGTGAAGGATTACACCATCTTTGGTATTAGGAGCCACATGTTACGTGTACCTCATCAGAGGGGCACATGTACACAGGAAACCCACTGTTCCCTGCCATATATTAATAGTAATACTTGCCACAGTCAAAATATTTTGTACGTTTAGCGCTTTGAAGGATTAAGGAGCCAATCCCATTAATACTGAACACAGGAAATTACTAACTCTCAGGACAACACCAGATATCGCAGGCGCCAATTTTTAAAAAAACCTCTGGTTGTGTGATTTGGTCTGGCTTGTGGCTCCAGTCATACACCTGTGTGTGAGGCCAGAGCAGGGGCAGAGGCTCCATAGGGTGGGCACTGGTAGTGGCAGGGTCTCCCGGGAGCAACAGAGCATGACCTGGCAGCCTGTCCCTTCCCACCCTCCATGCAGGAGCAGGACAGCCAGGGGCACTGTGTCTGAGGGTAGCTGGAGAGTGGCAGCTGTGCTGGGATAGGGGCTCATGACCCTAAGGAGGAAGAAATGGGGTCCTGGGAGGTGGGAAGGGTGGGAAGGGAGAAGGAGCTGATGCGGGGACTAGATCCCAGACGATCATGGGTAGTATAAGTTAAGAAAATACAAGTATCCTTCTAGAACAAGGAGGACAAAAATTTATTTATTTAATTACTTAGTAATTCATCATAGTCCTGTTTTTGGAAAGTGTATGAAACCATATGGTTTCAAAAACTGATGTCTAATAGTACTGGGAACATAGGAACTGTGGATCCCTCCGAGTGAAAATGTGCACACACACTTGAGACCACACATCTGAAAAGCCATGTGTGGCACAGCCCATGCCTCCCTTCAGCCTGGTGGCTCTGATCCACAGTGAAGCACAGCTCCAAACTCTGAGAAGTTCATCTCCTCTATGAAGAGGTTAATGGCTCTAAAGGGCTCAGAGGTTCCTACTGCCGCCCCAGTAGCTTCCTTTCAGAGGCACACAAAGGCAAAAAAACTGGCATAAGCTACTCTAATTTTGCTTAAATTTCACCTTTGATTCTTAGACCTGGAAAGAATTCTTGTATATGTCCATTTTCACAACAAAAAAAACCCAAATTAATACAACATTAGAGAAAAATCCTCTGAAAAGTCAGCAGCAACATCTCCAAGAACATTAAAGAAAGGAAAAGCAATACTTTGAAGATATTCATTATCATTTTAGCAATTATTTTTACCATCAAAAACTTTTCCCCTTCAAATCTTTCCTTCTTTAACTCTACTAATTATGCTAAATATTCTGTCACATTTCCAATTTCATTTTACATTCAAAGACTGGTCATGTGTCTTTTCATCCAGGTGGACTTGAGCATTGCAGCCCTAGGAGGCTTACAAGTCAGATTAGCAGAGAAGCTTTACTGCCACAGCTACAATAAATTCCATTCTTGTTTTAGAAATGTCCCTCTGATCCAGGCATTTTTCCATTGACAGCTATGGACATGGTGTTAAAGAATATTTAATGGCCTTGTGAATTTTGGGGGGAGGCACACATTCTGTTTTTCAAGGAGAAATTGGAAACAGAAGTGCCAAGGGAAGATGCTCAATTTGTTTCATTCAGTTGATGTGAATACAATAAGGATTCTCCATCCCAGCCTGCTTCCTCATAAGAAGGGTGTTTTGCTCTTGCAATTCACTCCTTCCATCCCGAACCACTGTAGACATGCTTGGTTTTTTCACACAGAGCCTTTTTTGTAGGGTTTTCCAGTGCTTCAACACTCCTATAGCATGAAGTAATTTATCCCGAAAAATGAGTAGTGTTACTGCAGACACAGGTACAGTGGTCTTTGCTCTGACATAAAGAGCTTTGCAATGACTGTGTCACAGCTAAAACTGTCTTATAGCCATCAGAAGCTGCTGAGACATATGAATGGGCAGTGTAGATGCTCTTTAGGAAACCCAGGGACATTCAAAAATACTTGCAAAAAGTAATTTTCAATTTTTCCTCTGGAACCATCCCATTAGTACAAGAAAATCCATTTGGCCATCTCAGGCAAGGGTCAATTTTAAACACTTAAACATACCATTAGAGTCCAGTTCCAGTTAAAGAGCCCCATGGATCAGTTCAGATGCACAAATGTAACTGCCATTTGAGGAAATCTCAGAAGATCTTACAGAGTTGGCAGATTTGATATGGGACATACAGAGGACCTACACATTCAGCAGCTAGAGCTGGAAGCCAGTGGGAAATGTTAGGGCTTGTGAAATGGTACCAGACACCTACGTGTAAGGAACTGAATCTTTCCTGGAATCTCAAGTGTCTCCATTGATGATATCAGGTGGATGTCCATAGAGATATTTACACTGAGGTGTCTCAGACTATGAGCAAGGTGGGATTTTGCCCAGCTCATTTCTTCTGCTACCAGCCTTCCCTCTGAAGGCAATTTACTGCAATGAGGTTGTAGAGACTAAGATAAAACCCTGTGCTAGTACACAAAATTTGAGTTTCCTTGGTGCCCAGACTGAAGTATAAGGGCTCTGTTTGCCTGTGCTTCAGCTCAGCATGGTTTTGGTGAATGAGTGCTGCCATGGGGCTCTCAAGCAGAGCTCCCCACTCTTTGGCTTTGAATGAGGACTCACGTGTTGCTCTGGATTCCTCCTGCTAGTTTGAATTGTGCAGGCCTGCGTGTCAGATGACCACAGCCAGCAGTGTTCTCTCCCTCCCTGTGACATTGTCCCTGTGCCAGGACCGAGTGAGGTAGGAGTATGGGGTGGCAGCACAGGAACCAAGGAAGCATCTGTGCTGCCTTTATGTGCACTGGGGGCTCCCACACTGTGAGGAACTCCCAGCTGGACTCATCTGGCTGAAGTCCAGTGCCTTTGAATGGTTCCAGTAACTCACAGGAGTTGGTACACGCTGGGGAATCTGGCCAAAGCTGCTCAGGGTTTGTGGTTGAATGGGCTAAATTGGGCTAGGGAGTGAGTGCTTGCTCTGATTGCCTAGTTCAAAACCATCATTTTTAACAGAAATACAGCTTCAATTAACATTTTTTTTCCTATTTAAACAGAAGTCCATACCATACAAACCATAAAGACTTTTTGGCAAGTTAGCCTACATAGGTTCCTTAGCCCAAGATGACACTGCAATCAGAAAAACGTACATGAAATAATCTATAAATCTCTTCATGCCTTAAAAAATATTTGAACTCTTCCACAGTGTGAAGTTTTCTTCTGAACAAAGATCTTGAGGCTCTTGTACTTGAACACGACGTTTTCTGTGTCTACCTCCAAGCTGTAGGATCATATAATAGAATGATCTGAGCAGGAATGAACCTTAAAGACTTTCTAGTTCCAACCCTCTTTCCACGGGCAGGGACATCTTTCACTAGACCAGGTTGCTCAGAGCTTAATCCAACTCGGCCTTGAACACTTCCAGGGTTGTGGATCCATTACTTCTTTGGGCAACCTGTTCCAGTGCCTCACCATCCTCACAGTAAAGAATTTCCTTCTACCATCTAATATCAACCTGCCCTCTTTCAGTTTAATGCCATTCCTCCTTGTCCTATCACTACAGGCCCTTGCAAAAAGTCTCTTCTCCATCTGTCATTGTGCCCCAAAAGGGTCTCAATTGCTCTCATTGCTCCTTCTCTGCAGGAAAGAATACACCTGTTCCACTTTTAAGCAGCAGTGTAAAGAGAGAGTTTTGGAGTCTTTATTTCTTTTGATCCTGGAATTATTAAGCCAGTTTTCATTCTTGTCTCCTATTGTCTGTCTCTAGTTTCCTCCAAATGCCCAGTTTGTGAAAAGTAGAGCCATGATCATTAAGAAGTCAGAAGGTAAAGCAAACTGAGTTAACGTCACTAAAAAACTGTTTATCACCAGGTTGAATGGAGATCTCAACAGAAAGCGTGGGACAGATTTCTTTCCTCAGTTCCAAATAGACTGGAGACTTGTTTCCTTCCTTAGCTCTGGATTACAATTTAGGTAGGCACGGTTACCAAATTGATCTCCAGCATTTTCTGCCCAGAAATAATGCTCATGTGGTTCCCAGACCATACATGGATACACAGAAAATCTGATGTAATTGGGTTTACTACACCACCTTCCCCCCACCAAAAAAAATGCACACATCTGAATGTCTTGCATGTGACCTAGGATTGAATTCTACCAGAACAGGAGATTTGATTAGCAGGAGAATTAAAGCAACTCTCAGAAGTTTGAAATACCTCTCAGATTAATTTTTTGAGCAGAAAAAAAGTTAAATGCCTCTAGGAAAATCCAGGTATAGAGTAAACCCTACACATATGACCTCCAAGAACAAAAACATACCAGCATTGATAAGTACAGGCAGTAAATGAGGGCTACAGTGACAAGTGAGTGTAACCAGTCCATGGTCTGAAGGAAGAACATGGCCTGAGTCTGCCATTCAGACAGATGTGGAAACAACTTCATTTCCTGAGACATCCAGGCGTCTCCCATTCAAAAACCTACATCTTTTTCCGTGGGGGGAATAATTGCATCCTCAGGTGCAGAGGCTGCCCCCTGTAGTTGTGACTGCTCTAAGAATCAGCCCGTCCTTAAAATCAGTATTTTTGGGCCACTTTCTAACAGATGCAGAGTTCATTTTTGTGTCTGTGGGTATTGTTTTGGGTCCACAAAACAGAAAACAGTACTGATCATTTTGAAAGGCAGGAGAGTTCTATGCAGTATTAATGTATAAAAGATGCACATTACATGATTGTATAATTACATCCTGCCTTGCATTCTGATCGCTAAGCATTCAGTATTCTTTTCAGGAAATTAGTAACTTTACAAAGCAGCTGCTCCATCCACCAGCTTTAAAAAATAATATTGCTGTTGTAAACCATGGATTACTCTTTCTGATACAGGTAATCCTCTTAAAATTGACCATTCTGTAGTTTAACGAATTTATCTTTCTTTCAATGTGTTTTGAGCTAAGAACCAAATGGTTGAATGTCCATAACACACCTTTAATTTTGAACAAAGTATTAAGAAATTTTTAAAAATGAAAATACCTGCAAGTAGTTTTCCTTAGTCATAACAATATAATTTTGATGTTTGAGAGTTAAAGGCATACCCCAGCATATTCTGTCCTTCACGTTAACTCTGTAAGGAATCACACATTAACAACTGCAGAAAATTCTACCCATTTGTATTTTAAGCCTTGTCACCAATGGGAATATTAATTTTCCCATGCTACAGTGTTTTACGGAGGCAAATTATTCATTTAGTAAAGCTAAGTGGGAATCATTCACTAAAATGTTTTGTGTTGGAAAGTGCTGGTTTGTCAAAACAGAATCCTTCCATGGGGACTGTGAGAGGAACCAAGGTTAAAAATTCTGCTGAAAACATCTTCAGCTCTGAAAATCATCTGTCCTGTGGTTGCAGCACTGACCTGAATAGCCTGAGCTCGATATGGCTCCACTCACAAGGGCATTGAGAGCAGGACCTCAAAGCTGGCTGTCACATGCATCAATAAAGAGTCCTCACTGCTGGGCTGTCCAGAACAGTGCTTGTGTTCCTTCTCCTTTCTATGTAACAGTTCCATGAAAAGCATGATCTTTAGAAGATGATAGTTTACTTTTATCTCATAGTGAAAAGATGGTATTTATTGTCTTATTTTTTGTTCCAAAATACCCTCACATGACCCTATCTAGTTCTAACAGCACTCACTGGTTCTTGAGTAAAAATAGGTCTTTGAGATTGCTCTTGGCTCTAAACTTCTTGAAGGGTGAACTAATGTATGGGTAGGAAAGTACACTATCAGGTTCCCTGGGATCTGGTTTCAGAAAATTTCTCAGGTCTCCCATATGCTTTCATAATTAAACTACTAAGGGAAATTCTATGCTAGCACAACTGATGGGAGTCTATGGTTTTGCACATGTCGTATTCCTGGTGGGAAACGGCAGGCAGTAGGATGGTATCTAGGCTCAAAAGTACATTGATAAACTCAAACATGATGCTTATTTCTGCCACATTTTTGTTTACATAAGACTCATACCTATTCTTATTTAAGTAAATGCTTTACACATTTTCATAGTAAAGAATCTTGAAACAAAAGCCAACAACTAAGCCTGTGCAAGTATTGGGAAAGGTTAGTCAATTTTCCACTGTTATCAAATCTCTTTTCTTGAAAAGCTGTGTAAACAAATGTTATTTTGGAAACTCTTAGCAAATGTCTAACATTTGCATTTGTTCAAGTTTATTTTTATTCAAAAGCCTCTCTTAGGTTCTTGCTGTGTCTGATTCTTTTACATGTTCAAACTTGCTTGTCAGGAGCATTTCAGTTTGAAAATGTACTGTTTTGTTGCCTTTTAAACCCCTTAAATCCTTTACCTACGTGCTCCTGAAGACCATGACAAATAAAACACAACCTTGACTTTTGAAGGAAGAACGAAGAAAAAAAATCTTGGTGGCTTTTCTGAACTGTCTTTGAAAGGATCACTCCAGCAAGAGCCCTGCATAACTCTCTGACTGCTGAAGGTCTGGTGTGACAGTCAATGATTTATGGTGAAAATGGTGATAGGACAATTTTTACAAACGGTTCAGCAATGGTCTCACTTTATTCCCAGGAAATGTTATTATTGGCTGAACTGCTAAGTGTGTTCAATACCAGGACTGATTTCTGGCCCCTCATCCAAGTGGTGAAGGGTGGTTTGTGTCTGTGTTGCTCAGAGCCAGCTCAGATTGTCTGCACCAGTGCTATGTGGTGTGATTGGTCTTGGACCTCTGCTGGGCCCCATGAAATCCCCCAGTGACCTCAAATCATAACAATCTTTTTTTTGTGTACAGTTCTTAGTTGAGTTCACAGTGTCAGGAATAGTGAGGACTGTGTTACAGCCTGACAGATTTGTGTTTTCTTAGCATGAAATGGAAATAGTGAACTGTGTGAACTGAACCATGGTGTGAGGGCACGTTTGAGGATGTAAAACCTGGTACAATGTGTTACAGGACTATGTGGGAGGAGCAGAGCCACACCTAATGGGACTTCCTCATCATGACCTTTTGGAAGTGGATTCCAAAGCTAACTGTCCCAAAAACTTGGTGAGATATTTTTCCCCAGGCTGACTGATTCACTTCAGAGGAAAACTTGTGAGCAAATTGTCAGCGCAATATGGATCTCCAGGAGGCAAGGAACAATGGGTTAGCTGGGGACCTAAACTGAGTGATAATTTAGACAGATCAGCTACCTCTGTGAGAGTTAGGATGGGCAATGCTGAGTAAAACAGAAAATCCTGCTTCATATTTTTATCAAGTTTGATATTTAGAGTTTAATAAGAGGGCAGTTTTCAGCCAGGTCACTGAGAACTTTGGTGAGGTGAGAACCATTGGGGCAGGACTCCAGGAAAACAGCCATGTGAAAATGAATTGATGACACTTAAGCTTGTTAAGAAAAATTCACATTTTTATGCAGCTGATTTCAGAAACATGCTGTAGATAATCTAGTTAAAAGTCCAGAGACATTTAAACACTCCTGATGGAAGCACAGGACATTTCCTGAAGATTAATGACTGTTTGAGAGAAGCTATGGCTTGAAATTCAGCTGAGAGCCATTAGCCTTAGCTAGCCATCAATCCTCCAGAAAGGTTTGGTGCCAGAGTCATTATTACAATTAGGAGTTTAGAATGTATAGGTGTACATTTTCTGTGCATGATGAAGATGCCATTTTGACAGGACTCTTCTGAAGAATTCTGATTTTGGCTAGATGAATAGCTTGGAGTCTCTCAGGGGTATTCTAATAACTTAAAAGAATTTAAAACCTCAATTATGCAGCACCCTGGAAGATCAGCTGTGAACGCCAGACCCAGTCATGCAAACATGTCAAGCAAATAACACCTCATAAAGAGAATGGCCACTTTGTCTCATCAGTTGAGCAGTGCTGGATATTAGAGCTTTGTTAGGCAGTCATTAGCTTCAGCATAATTAAAAGCTCAGGATCCAGCTGTTAATAATTGACTGAAGAAAAACTGTGTGGAGAAAATCAGATTTGGGGTTTTTACTGGTAATGATTAAGGGATTGTTACTACATGCAACAAAGCCAGTAGTAGATGCAGTGTCAGAGTCAATGGGAACAAGAAGGAGCACTTGGTCCTTTTACTAATGTGGTACATGAACTAGAAGGGTCATATCTTTTCGTAGGTCAACAGAAACTTTTCACTGCCTTTTGGACTCTTTTAACCATACTGACAAAGCTCTATCTAGCTTGGTTTTAGTTATGACTGTCAGTTCTTGCTTCACAGGTTTCATAAATTAGGCAAAATGGACCCATCCGTCTTCACTTCCTGTGTGTAGGAAGCTGTTTGGCTTTCTGCTGATAGCGAGCTGAAGGACGAGTCTTCAAGTAAAGTGTGCTTTACAGTTTTGTGCTCTGAGGCCATCAAGAGATGGAAAATCTTCCATCTTCCTTGCTGTTTCTTTTCATTCATTTATTACCTCATTGTAAACATGTGTCCATCCTGTTTCTGAATTAGACTGATCTGGCTCCATCAACACGCCTGTTCTTGAAGTTAATAAGTTACCTTTTCCTGGTAATTATCATTTGACATTTCTTTCCCAATCTTGCACTGTAATCAAGTTAACTTCTCATCTTACTGATAACCAACAAAACCCAATTCCTTTAATCTCTGCACTGAGTCACCTGAGCTTCACAGAAAAATAGGAGCACTTCATGCTGTAGAGATGTAACAGCCACATGAGCCATGTGGCAGTTTATACTCTGTTAGTTTTCTGTCAGGACAATGTTACTGTACTCATTTCTTTCCAGGATAGCAAAGGCAAATCTGCCATTCCTTGTTCTTCACTGCATACTGAATATTTTGTTTAAATATTTTGTTTAATTGGTCCAGTTTCTTAATTAGTTCAGAACACTCTGCCATTAATCATTACTCTGCCAATCTGTGTATCATCTACTAATTTTATTCATAGTAGTATTGGTCAATTCAGCAATAGTTCATCAAAAACTCTGGTTCATGAATATAAATTATTTAAATCAAAACATCCTGTGTTCAATGAACTTTTCCCAACAGGTGTTTCCTGAGACTGAGGACCCTGAAGAATGCTGGATTTTATAGACTTAAATCACTATCCCAGAAAATTGACTAATAAACACTGTTTTTTAAAAGTTGGGTTACTTTGGAGGCTTGAGATAACTTTGGGACTGATTCAAAGCCCGTTAAAGTCAGTGAGAATCTATGTGTGGACTTAATTTGCCATTGGAAAGGTCTTTTTTTGTGTGGTGTTCAGGTTTATTTTTTTTCTTTATAAACATGTAGTTTCCTCCTTGCTGAAAAATTCCTTATTAAAAAAATAATAAGCAGCAAAATCCCACAGCTACATTTAAAAATTATCTGCTTAATTGCGTAGCGTTATATAAGCCTATAAACCTCTTTGGCTTATTCCTAAGAATAAAATGAGCTTCTTTCTTTTTGAAACTTCCCCTTCGTGCCCAAGCACACAAGTAGTGGTGAAGGAATGTGAAAGAAGGGATGGGAAATGGGGTTTAAATGAAAGCAAGGAAGTAAATAAAGGTTTCCAGCACTTATGCAATTGTTCTTCTACAGCTTATCTTGGAAAGCACCGAATTTGCCATGAAGGGTGGAGAAGGAAAAAGGATTGAACATGTGAGACTGGTTTTATCAGCGCAGATTGCTACAAATACAATATTAAAGGGGAGCAGTGTAATATTCTTAATCCAGATGACATAATTTCTAACAAATCAGGTTGTCATAAGTGAGGTGTAGGACAGGAAATCCTATTTTAAAATTATTAGGATTGCACTTTGGTTTCTTGGAAATTTAAATGTGACTTATAGGACAGCTCGTTTACCTAAGTTTCCTACAATCTCATTATACTTTGTTTTTAACATTTTGTTCACTTATACTTCCTTCTTGCCAGTGACAATGTGTTCAGCAATGGGTACAGTGCCATAGGATTTTTACAGCAATGTGTGATTCCTATAGCAGAAGTATCCATATGTGTGATGAGCACCAAGAGAATTCTATGCTCAGAAGAAATGTTAGAGTAATTTTCTCCAAATGAGAAACTGCCAGGGAAATGTGTCAAAATGAACACAAGAAAATTATCTGCCATAAGCAGCCATCACTCCCAAGGGACAGTCAGTGCAAAGGACAGGGGTGTTCCTGTTCTACTGCTCTAAAAGCTCGGGCTATTCGTGAGCCATCAACCTGCAAATCACAGTGGTTGCCACTTTTTATTAGCCCTCTTCAGATAAGAGCTTATCCTCTCTAAAATGGTGAGCACTACCAACTGGTTTGGAGTCCATAAGTTTTCCTGTACAATGGTGAGTGTAAATCTAGACAGCTATGGTAGCTCTGCATTCTCACTGCAGTCATTTTCCAGTTTGACAGGCTACAAGGGAGCATATAAAGCAGCAAAGGAAATGCAAGACATCTGTAACAAAACCAGTGAACATGCTATTGATTTGTTTCTCTTGCTGGTGTGGTCCTGGCATTGGTCTCTTTCTCCAGAGAAATGAGTTAAAGAAACAAGTCCAGTAGAGAACATGGAATTTTACTTCCATTCATCTTCCTTATTTTGCAAGCACCACATTCTGCAAATCCCATGCCAGTAAAGCTCTTGGATCAGTCCTCAAATTCTTCTGGATCCTTGAGGGAGGAGATGTCAGAGCTGGCCAAGAATCTAAGTGGAAACTGATGACAGAAGCTGACATTAATCAGCTCCGCAGTATGTTCTGCCCAGCAGGTTTCTTCCAATAAATCAAAGGGCTTCACATCCAAAGGGCATTTAACCATTAGAGAGCAAGTGTTCACTGTGGTCTCTAGCAGCTAAAGATGATGAATTTAATATTGATTTTCATATATTATACCATCCACATAGCATTTTTATGATTTTACATATAAATACACTGGAAAAAATTCTCAGCTGGGGCAAGTCAGCAAAACTCCACTGATTTTACTACTCTACATGAACTGAAATTTTATTCCCCAATATATTAATAGAATGAAATAGTGCTATGTTTTCTCTATTTTTTTTGAGCTGACAGTGATGAGAAACAAAAACACCATAATATTTGCAAAATTTCTGCCATTCTTGTGATAAGCTCTTTCCCCATGGTGAGCACAGAGCAGTCATTAAAGGAAAGAGAGTAAACAGAGTGCTACATGTAGGTCAAGACTGCTCACCAGTGGGAGTATGAATCCATAGTTACTCACAGAGACGAGTCTATGGCCTCAGCTGGGTTCTTCAGTGAGCATCACTCACCAGTGGCAAGAGGCTTTTAGCATCCTGAAAAGTCTTTTATTCCTTGATTTTCAAATTCTGTGTGTTGGGTGGGACTGGGGGTGCTGTTTTTCTTCTTCTGTCTTTTGGGTTTTTTTGTCAATAACAGGCTTTGATAAATACATTAACAACAAAAGGAGGGCTAAGGAGAATCTCCATCCTTTTTGGATACAGAGGGAACATAGTGACAAAGGCTGAGGAAAAGGCACTTAAGGCTTTTTTTGCCTAAGTAACAACAGTTATACTCACAGAAGCTGCCTGGACACAGAAATGGAGCCAGAAATGGAAAGAGGTTTGCTGACCTGGAGAAAGAGTCTTATACTGCGTTAGGAGAAAACATATCAGTCTATGAGTGTGGAAGATACATAGAGAGAGATTAGAGATCTAGTCTATATACACATCTCATTCCTGACCTTGCAGTGAAATTCAGGGACACACTAGAATCTTTGATAAATGCTGCAGTGGTTTAGAAGATTTGTGCCCATTTATTCCATCCAGCCACAGGCCTTAGAAAGACCTAGTACACACTTAAACACAAGACCTAGGCATATGTTATTTGGAAACTTTTCCCCACAAAAATGTAATTCTTCAAAACCTCTCAGACCATTCAAATTTGGGACTACCACTACCAGAACTAAAAGCAGGGATCAAATATTTCTCACCAGATTAAATAACATGCGTCTCTTCAAATACTGTGCCTACAGCATTAATGGGGCTTTAATGTGTATACCCAGTAGACAAGGCACAGAAGCAAATACAAAATGTGGTGACTGGCAAATTGAAGAATTAAATTTAACCAGATCATAATGGTATCCTTTTACACTCACTTACAAGGATGAATTTAGACAGAAAAATGTGCAGTTCTCCATGCTGCTACCCACCTCTGTATTCTCATAGAATGTTCCTGCCACCTCATGAAGACGTTAGGCAGACAGGTATATCTAAAACACAAACTGCAGTATGTAAACAGGCAGACTTCTTTAAAATTGCTTATTTTTTCACTGCAGTACATAGTGCAAATACTAATCAAATTTCTCTTTTATGTTGGAAAAATTCTGAATGGCAGTTATTAACTTTGGTAATACCTTAATATCAGGTTTCAGCTGGTGAGTTTCATGGCAAGGCATGAAGAGACACAGCACTCCTGTGGAAAAACCAGCTTCTGGATACACTGTGCACTGGGTGAATAGAGAGTGGTGATGAATGAAGTTACATCCAGTTGGCAGCTAGACATTAGTAGTGCATTCCCAGTGCTCGGAGCTGGGGCCAGGCCTGTTCAATTTCTTTATCAGTGATCTGGACAAGAGAAATCAATCATCCTCAATCAGTTTGCAGATGACACCAAATTGACTGGGAGTGCTGACCTGCTGGAGGGCAGAAAGGCTCTGCAGAGGGATCTGGACAGTCTGGACTGATGCTGAGGCCAATGGTGTGAGGTTCAACAAGGCCAAGTGCTGGGTCCTGCCCTTGGGTCACAACAACCCCTGCAGTGCTACAGGCTGGGGAAGAGTGGCTGGAAAGCGGCCAAGAGCAAAAGGACCAGGGGATACTGGTTGATAGCAGCTGAGCATGAGCCAGAGTGTGCTCAGGTGGCCAAAAAGGCCAAAGGGATTCTGGCTCGTATCAGCAATAGAGTGGCAAGCAGGACCAGGCCAGTTATTCTCTCTCTGTACTTGGCACAGCTCAGATCACACCTTGAGTCCAGTTCTGGGCCCCTCACAAGAAGAAAGACATTGATTGAGGTCTTGAAGCATGTCCAGAGAAGGGCAACAAAGGGTCTGGAGCACAAGTTCTATGAGGAGTGGCTGAGGGAGCTGGGAGTGTATAGCCTGGAGAAGACAAGCCCCAGGGTTACCTTATTGCTTTCTACAACTTCCTGAAAGCTGGTTGTTGCTAGGTGGGGATGATGCCTTGAGAGGCTGCCTAGAACAGAGGCTAGACAGAGTTAAAGGAATAAAGTAGGTATTTATTAAAAAGGCTTTCTAAGGAAACACCTTGGGCAGTAAAGAGCCTGGCCGTGGCTCCACCAAAGATGGACAATGGGTCATGAGTTTTCACACTTTTATAAGTTTTTGTCCGTTTACGTATTGGGGTTAATTGTCCCAATCTTCAGGTTATGAAGTCCCATCCTCTCATTTGCTCTCCTCAATTCGCTGTTTACACTTCTTAGGCCTAAAGTTGCAATGGTGTCCTTGGAAAAGGATTGTTTTGTCTGACTAAACTGTGAGGAGAACTTGCTAACACTTTATATGAAGTCCAGAGTTATACACTAATGAAATACAAAATCTGAAAAATATGAAAGCTAAAACTTAAGGCATCAGGGATGGGTCTCTTCTCCCAGGTAAAAAGCAACTGGACAGTAGAAAATGGCCTCAAGTTTCACCATGGGAGATTTAGGTTGGATTTTAGAAGAAAATTCTTCGGTGAAAGGTTTGTTAAGTGTTGGAAGAGACTGCCCAGGGAAGTGGTTACATCATCATGCCTGGGGCACTTGGAGACCTGATATAGTGACAAACTTGGCGGTGCTGGGTTCCTCATTGGACTTGATGATCTCAAAGGCTTTTTCCAACCTAAATGGTTCTATAAAAGCTCTCATATTTCTGCCAATGTCATCTGCTCTCTGCTTATTGACCTTGTTCACTAAAATATTCAGGCTACTGGAGCTACATTATCAAGAATTAGTAAAATAAATTTGGCTTTCTGCCCTGCTAAAACTATTTAGAGGTGTTATCTTAGGAATTTGCTGGCAAAATAATTTTGTTTGTTTTAGAAAGCAGTCACTTGTTGTGACTTCAACATTTTACAGACATATAGCAATTAAAAATGGTCCATAAATGGTTTTAGAGGTATATCTGGTAGATGCAAGAATGACACTAATACTTCTCCCTATTAGAAAAGTCAATAGCACAGTAGGGGCCTGTAAGGTGTGTAAAAACAGCAGCACAAAGGCCTAAACTGCAAACCTGCTTAGATCTATAAGTGAGTGCATGGTGTCTTTCAGGGAGCAGTTAGATTTTATGCAAGCATTTGAAAATACTCAATTTTGTATGCGGACCAGGAAAACAGTGGAAACAGGATGAAAAAAAAACCTTTTCTTATGAAGTTGCTGCTGTGCTGTTAGCCTCAATGTGGCAAGTCTGGCACCACCAGCACCTTGGTGTAAAAAATATTAGACAAGTAATGATATCTTATGTCATAAATTTGTGGGACAGTTTTATAAAAGAGAAGAGGTTTAATATCCACCTACTTCAAAGTTATTTCTCAGAATTAAAGAAAAAAATTCCAACTCTATGCAAGGGGCACTGGGGGGGAGGGGAGTGAAGAAGATACCAGCCAGCCCATTTTCCATCAGAGTGCCTCAAAATGAAGACTCAAATGCTGGATGAAGACCCCTTCCTTCCCACAAGTGGATGATGTGGTTGCATGAGCTGCAAGTTATGTGAGGAAAGAGCTACCAAGCTATTAAACAGATGGTAACTGCATGCACCTCTACCTACTCAACAGAAAAAGAAGATTGTAGTAGTTCATTTAGGATCTGTCCTTTCTTTGGAATACTACTTCTGGCTTCAAGAGTCAGGAGGAACGATCTCAATACTCTTAAACAAAATAAAATTAAGTTTTCACCTTAAGAGTGTCTGTGGTATGTGTATATGGCTTCTTTCCTCTAATGACTGAGGATCTGGGAGATAAAAACATTTCTTTTACTTTGTGTTCCTTTATTTTTTCCAAGTTTTGACATTTCCCCAAAAAAATACAATTAAAGCTATTTTTATTTTTCCACGGGCACATGGATATTTTTGTAGCAGAATAATGAGATGTTTTGTAGACAATGTAGAATAAGAAGGGTCCGCTTTTGCCTCCCACACTTAAATGGCACTTCAGTACACATGGAGGAGGTTCTCACCTATTTGAGACAGGGTAGCCACAATAATGACTCACGTTATTGTGCTAGACTAACCAGTGCAAGTTTTCATATCATCTGCAAAGATGGTGATGTGCCAACAGGAAGACTGGATTTCTGACTGTGCATGCACCAAGTAAGCTGACCACTTTACCCGTTCATGGGAAAGAAGGAGTAAAGGATGAATAAATCAGGTCCACATCCAGCATTTGAGTCTTCATTTTAGAAAGTCTCTCTGATGGAGAGCAGACCTGCTGGTGTCTCCCCCCTTCATGACCCTCACATACAGCTGGGATTTTATTCTTTCAACTTTTGAGAGAAGTCATTAAAGCAGATATCTTGGGGCAGCATCTGTAGGTGGTTATACCAGTTAGCTCAGAAGTGAAAGGAACTAATTCTTCTCATAACTGATCTGCACATGGACCAGGGAAAAGACACTTAGAAGGAAATGACTTGAAAATTTGGGTTCAGTTTTTGCCTTATTCTCTTAAGCCTTTTTAAATTCAGGAAAAAAAAAATCAATCTAAGTGGAACGTAATAGTTTCTAGACAAAATTTTTGATGAGGAGATGGTTGGTCAAAAGTGGAGCTAGTTCCAACATTACAGTGTGTACAAAGATCCCCAAGTCCATATTAATTTCAGAATTGAATGTTCAACTGATGTATGAATACACTCATCAGGAAATTGAAGGTTTTTCTTCTTGTTGCTTGTTTGTTATTTTGCCCTTGCTCCACTTCATCTATTAGTAAATGGGAGAGTGCCAGAGGTGCTGGGAGTTGCAAGGGAATGACCAAGGAGACTGTTGGCATGCAGCCCTGCAGCACTGTCATTAGAGGCAACAGAGTCAATCCAGATTCAGGCAGCTTCCCAGTGCACCCAAGTTTAAATCATTGTCATCTTAAGTGCTACATCTAATCAATGGGCCTTGATGGGTGTCTCCTGGAAGCACTTCATTCATGCTACCCTTTGAACCTGGGGATTAAGAGTTTATTTTACTGACAGTCTGTGGAGCCAGAGTGACCACACACATTCCTCAGGTGGCTGGGGCAAATCCAGGCATTGGTGCTTTTCAACCAGATTGCTAAACTATGACAGCAACCCTCTAATCTGTACTGTAACAATATGATGGCTTTCTGTAAAAGTTTGAGCCCTCAGCTACATCTATTGCTTTCTTTAGGAGTGATTTATTACTATATACTATATGATTGTGTACCTGGAGTGGTCCAGAAAATTGTTTAGTTTCTTATGAAGCAGATGGAATACATTACCTTGAACAAAAACTGGCACTAGTGTTTGTTTTGTTCCACTCTGGAGCCAATTTGCATGTTAAGCTGAAGCCTTCTGAAGACAAAGGACACAGAACACAGGCCAGCCTTAAGTTCCTGTGCAGGTATCCTGTATCAGCTATGCTGCCCACTCATTTAATCAAATAATGCCCTTTCACCCATTCTCCTTTCTCATGCTCTTCTATTGTATAAGGTATATTTTTTTTCGACTCCAAAACACTTACTTGCTCACTTTAGGAGAAAGCAAGAGTTTTTTGGAGGATCAGTATGAGAAGGTTAATTGCCTGCACTACCAAAGGCACTTTGCATAATTTTGTTGAAGGCCTCTTTCTTAATCTCCCATCTGTTAAACTGAGAATATAGTGGTTCTCAGCTTCCCAACAATGTGAAACATCTGAGATTATGCAAAGCTCTGATACTGTGGGACTTGTAAATCGGTTTTGGTGAACAAGGGAATATAGGAATTTAGAGAGCAGTTTAGATGGGATTTAGAAAATTGAATAAGAGAGTGTGATTCATACAAAAAATCCACATACTGGTGTAGACCAGTATAGAGATCTTTCTTTTTGCCAGCAGTTACTTGGGAACCTGTATTTCTACTACTGGCATACTCAGAGTTACTGCCTTGACTAAGATGAGTAACTAGGCACTTACCTCCTACTTGAAGCTATTTGGAATTCAAAGATTAGGGCAAGAACCCTTATCAGTCAAAACAAAATTACAGCACCAGATGTAATGCACAGCAGAGCAACACAGAAACTAAAATGCGGGGTCCAGGTTTGGTATCCTAACTCAGGGTTAGCTGTGGCACAAAGAAAGCGGAAAAACAAGATATAATGTTCTTCTCAGATCTCTTGGGCTCAAACATGAATCTTAATCCCATGATTGCCCTAACTACCAATCGATAACAGATTCCAAGGTGCATTTTGCCTTTCGCCTTTCTTTTCAGAAGTTGTACCAGCACATATTAAATAACTCAAAGGCTATTCTTCGTGCAAATAGAAAATACATACAAGGAAAACTTGACTTTGTAACACAGTGATAGGTGGCTGTTCCTCTGAAGGCTGGGTTATTGGCTTGGTATATTCTATTATAAATATTTTCAGCTTAGCCCATATTCTTTGGAAGTGGAGTCCATGGGTCTTCTATTACAGAAAAAAAAAGTCATAGTCAGGATCATCCCTGAAACATCTTGCTTCTGCAGAGCTTGGTATTTTCAACTGTAACAAATGAACAGACTGGTCCTATAGCTTCACCCCACTTTTAATTTATTCCCATGTAAGGAGAAAATGTGAAAACTTTCACACCAGGTCTCTCTCCTTCAAAGCAGGTTTTTTTTTTGCTAGGGGGGCCCTGTTGGTTTCTATCAGCTCTACTTAACCATATCCAAAGAACGAGGCAGTCCTAGACAGACTTTTACAGAAGTGTTATGACCAAAGCTGTTAAGGGAAGAGGTAGTATTTTAGACAAATCCCTCTCTCCAGTGTTTCTTAGTCACTGCAATCTTGTGTAGTATATTTTGAGTCTGTATCTAAGTCCTTTTACTCAATCAGGCCTTATTTTAAACACTTGAATTATTCCTCTTACCTGAAATAAAACTTGGCTACAAACCTTTATTAGCTTTGAAATATTTATTTTACATGCACTATATGAATGTCAGTTATTTGTGCCTCTGTTTTGTGAGTTCATTAACCCTTGAGTCCTTCTCATAATATCATTGTATCCATTAACAATACATATTTCAGTCTTCAAATCTTACCTATTAATATTCCTGTTATACCAAGTGTGGGGAGCAACTCCACTTAATTGTTCTTGCCTATTCAAAGTAGCAACTACTTTCAAAAGACAAGAAAAAAGAGCCTATCCATAACTGCAGGTTGGAAGTGGCTTAAGTTCAAGTGTCTGCTGCTGGTTTACATCACAGAATCACAGAATGGATGGGGTTGCAAAGGAACTCTGGAGATCATCTAGTCCAACCCCTCTGTTCAAGTAGGTTTGCCTAGAGCAGGTCGCACAGGGCTGTGGCCAGGTGGGTTCTGAATATATCCAGAGAAGGACATTTTACAATCTCTCTGGGCCAGAGCTTGTTCCAGAGTTTTGTCACCCCTGAAGTTAAAAAAAAAAAAAATTCCTTTTATTCTGAGATAACCTCCTGTGTTTCAGTTCTGCTCATTTCCCCTCTCCTGATCCCTGGCACCACTGAAGAGGGTCAGGTCCCATCCTCTTGGCATTGACCCTTAAGGTATTTGTGTACATCTCATCAGAGATGGTGAAGATGTTACGATGGATCTGGCTATTATGACCTCAGGCCTAAGAGAAACCCTTCTGTAATGGCAGCTGCCTGGCCAAACCCATTTGGGTGGCATCAGACCATGCATGGGACAAATATTTCAAGCTCCTGGCTCTTTTTCAGTGAGACATGACATGGGACTCTGCTTTTCTTATTCCTTAAGTGACAAGAGATAAAACACCACTCTATGTGTCAGGAAAAAAAGAAGGTGTCTATAAATACTAGATCACCTCAGAGCTCACAGGGCAATTGAAAGTGTTGCATTGGTAAAGGTCAGAACAGTCAGGAGAGGAAGGCTGAAAACAGAGACTGGAATATAACTGGTATCATTACCCTCTTCTCTGTCATGACAGTGAGAAAGGAAAAATTGGCATCTAAGTTGGTAAGCTGGATTATGTCCTAATCAATGTCTCTAAAGCATTTTACTACCTAAACTTCTTTCTGTGCCTCATACGTCTGCTGATCTAATAAATTTGCTTTAGATTTAATAGGCACTGACTTCTACCTCAAGATTGAAATAAATTTAGCAAGAAATTCTAAAACGTCAAGATTTTTCTGAAATAGCTGTCTCTATTCTCAAAATTAGGGGTCACAGTGAAGGTATGATCAATTAGTTTTAAACTGAGTGTTAACAGCAGCCTGATGTCTAAAATAAGTGTCTCCTGCTATAAAATTCATTCAGCTTATATTGCTGTCCAGCTTAGCTCATCTTTGTTGGAAAGTACTTGTTACATTTCTTTTATTCTTCAAGTCATATTGGTACTGTCCTTCTTCCAGCAAATGTCAGTGAATGTCTTCACTGTGTCTATAACTGTTTAAAGAATCTTTCCAATCAAATCAGAACCATTCCCAAGCTAGCTTAATTTTCCCTGGCTTTCCTGGAGAGGTGGAGAGGTGAAAGCACAGCAGGATGCTTGCATTCAGCAAGATCAGGTTGAAAAGCATATTTGAGAAACCAGGAAAACAGTAGGAGCAGGGAGGTGAAATATTTAATTCACAGAAAAAATATGGGAAAAGAAGAACCTTAATAATTACTTATATAATGGAACAACCACAAAAATAAGACAGTGTGAACTTCTAGAGACTGATGTAGAAACCAGATAAAAAATGCATGTCATGGAGTGAAAAAGGAAGGGAAGAAATGGCACTGAGCAGCTTAGTAAGTGATGGTCTTTACATATGTGGTGCCTGACACATGCAGCAAAAAGTTGTTTTATCTGGGAACTCAGGGGTGGTCATTAAGATCACTTCATAGATGCTTGTGGAGAACTGTAACATAGCAAGGGTGTGGTAAGCAAAGGGACCATTTAGATAATTCAGTATAATATTATATTGTTTATGACAGGACATAAAATGGAGTTAAACCATTGAAGAAACTCTTAAAATGTTACTTTTGAAACCTGCTGCTAGTGCAGACTTTCAAATGTCATAGTATCCTTGTACCTTCCTCATGGCTTTGGCATTCATTTGACTCATTTGACATACTATTTTGCAGTTTCACAAAGGTGTTGTGCAATCTGGGGAGCAGTAGAAGAAAGGCGGTACAGTCAAGAACAACAAAATGCCATTTAGCACACCAAATATCTAAACTGCATTCACAGCTTTGGGTGGACTTTTGCCAGCCTGAATTTGGTTCACATTCATGCCAGATTTGTTTTACTATGGTTTGGATACAAAAATTAAGTGAAAGTAGGGCATTTCCAAGACTCAAACCCAAAGCTTAAAGTGAAACTTGGAGCGTGTGAACCTTTGCAGCTTGAAACCAAAGAAAATGTTTGCATGAACCCTTGCTAAGCAAGCCCGCTGTGTTTCAGAGGAGCTCTAATAAAAACCACACTGCCATGAATCACTGAATATTCCGTACTTTGACTTGGTAAATTTATGTAAGTTCCATGACAGTCCTTTTAAAGAGTTCATTTTTCACTGAGCTCTGAGCCAAATCATAAAGTTGTTGATGAGTTTTGCTAAATCCTTACCCAGCCTAATCCTACTAAAGTTAGAGGGAGATTTGACTGAGTAGGAAGAAAACAAAAACTGAGTCAAGGTTTGGACTTGGATACAGTAGCTTGAATTTTTACAGTTTATTTTTAAGAGCTTGAATAAATCTATCTCTACTAATGTGTATTAAACACAAACAAGTAACATAAAACTCTGTTCAAAAACTAGTGAAAGACCAAATTCAGACTGTATTCCCAACCTGCTCTCTGTCATGTTTGTTCACATCAGGAGAAGGTCTTTAATGACACAGCTAATGGTACTTTTTCCTCACCAAGTTCCTTCATTCAGTTTCAGGACTGCTCTGGCCACAGACAAGTCCTGTGTAGGTAATAAAGATATTTTCTGCTGCAGTGTCTCCATTCTTTACAGCATTGGAAGCTCTGTAGTGAACAGAATGAGTTTTTACACAGAGTGGACTTGTTCAAGCACTTGAGTATTTTCTTCTACAACTAAATTTCCCCCTTTCTCTGCTCTCAGTTGCAGTGATGACAAGGAAAATAACTCACAGATGATCACTAACTGCTCCTCTATTTTTAAAAAAATTGAAACACTGAAATTCTGAGAATTAAGCTCTGACACTCAAACTGCTTCACTGATGCTGCCTTTACACCATTATAGGATGAACTCTGCCTGTGTGTCATCTCTTCCTCCAAAATCAGCTCAGACAAGACCAGGTCCAGGACAAAAAACTCCTTGTTCAATGAACCTATCTAACCAAATCACTGCTTTCCCCTTCTTTTTCTTGCCCAGCAAACCCCAGGTTTCTCCTATAGTAACCTTTTCACAGGATAAAACTCAGTCTGCTGTTTTTCTAGTCTGCAACCTTCTCTCTGCTTTCTCACACCTTCCCTTAATCTTTGATATTTTCCCTTCCATCTGCCTGGCTATTTTCAATTCCTTCATCATGTTTCCATCTGTTTTCTATGTCAATTCCAGCCACGTTTCCCACCAACTCATCCCAGTTTCTCCAGTATTATAATACGAATTTCTCCAGTTTTCATAATCCCCTGCAACCACATTATTCTGTTTTTTTATCTTATGATTCAGAATCCAATGTCTCTCTTCCTGATTGCCTTTGATGGATTCGACATGGCTTTGATAATTTTGGAGGTTGGTGCCCCATCTGGAAGCAGACACAAGGACGTGAGGTGACAGGGAAAGGTGAAATCCTATTTTGTGTGCCTTACTAGGCAAGGAAGCAAAGCGGGGAAGCACTTTTCATTGACATTTCATATATTTCTAAATGGTGGTCTGTAGGGCTGCCTCCTTTCAGTGATGTTGAAATGTTCAAGTGTGATTGGTAAGTATAGTGGTCATGGAGCTGTTTTGGAGATCATGGGAGCTGGTTTTAGTCTTTTTTTTCAAGAGCTCAAAATTCAGGAAAATGTGGGTTGATCAGATCTCAGCATGTACTGCACAGATGCACAGATGCACATGAACTTCTACTGGTTCTGACTTCCCACATACAGAGCACATAGGGGCTACTCAAACAAAACAGTGAGCAGAAATTATTAACATTAAAAGCCCCACACTTTTTGGGTTTTTCCTTCAACTTACTGAATTATGTGATTGGCAGTTGCTAAAATATCAGCCTGAGGCATGCAAAGTCATAGAATATTTCAGTCCAAATGGTTAATGTTCTGGCATAGTTATAAGCAGCTGAAAACTGTACTTTATAATGGCACATATCAAACAACCTGAATAACATGGAGTGCTACCAGACAGACCTATAATTAGAATTGGGCAAGAATCTATTTTCCCATAACCTCCAGCATTATTTTCAGTTGTACATTGGCACAAACCCAACAGCTTTTGAGGTTTTACTAAAAAAAGAGAGAAGAAAACCACTCCTATTAACTTGGTGATCAGAGTATTCACCTACACCCTCCACTTGCTAGGGATGAGCTCTAACTTTATGTCTTATTTCCTTTATATTTTTCCCCTGGTATAGCTGCTTCACTTTGTATATTTATTATTCATTGATCCAGAGAAAGCCTCTAAAGCTCAATACACAAAGATAATCTGGTGCCTCATTCTTATGAAGCTTGATGCTTAAATGGTTTTATGGTTCCAGAGCTTAATCTCTAGTTCAGCAGTCAGGAGACTCCCCTGGACTGTTAAAAGCCCAGTGTGAGTCAGGCTGATCATGAGCTAAATGAATTCCCAGGCTTCCCTACTCACTCAGAAGTGGGGCTTTCTTTTTTGTGGTTTCTAACGGAAATTTTATCCCTGACATGAGGAATCTTTTCTACGCAGTTTTGGCCAAATCTGAAAGTTCTGCTTCTGACAGATCAATGCTCTTCCAAAAGAATTTGTGAAACAATTTCTAGAAACCATTGGAAAACAAAAAGCAGTGTTCTGAAACCTGTGAGATTATTGCCAGGGACATTATAGTGTAAAAACCATCATGTCTGCTTTGGCACGGCGCACGTGATACTGCCTCACTAGAGGTCATCCTGCAGCTTTTTGTTGTTGTATCGAAGTGAACTTTAAGAGGCTTAAGTTAATAAGTAACAGCAAAGTTATCCCTCTGAAATCAAACCAGAGCCTGACAGTGTTCTCTGTTTGGTTTGGATGCTGCAGCTGGATGCCTGAACTCCAGGAGAAGAAGCAGCCGTGAAGACAACAACTTCTTCTACTGACCCCAGTGCTTTTACCATTCCCCATGGTGTAGTGTACTTCTGGCTTGCCCGAAAATTACTACAGCATTAGGGTCCAAAATAGATTCATTATTTCTTCTTCCTCTATAGTCTCACAAAAAAAAAAAAGAAAAAATAAACCCAAGTACATTATTATTGATAGTCTAATAGAGGAAAACATTCACAGAGATAATAAGAATAAGAAAGTCAGTTTTTACAAAGATTGGGAGAAAAAAAACAATTAATATATTAGTGGTCCAGTGTGTAATAAAACCTCCCTCTCAGAAGAAACTAAATAAAGAACCATATTATTAGCTGGACAAGCTTAGTAATGTCATGAGTCTCTTCAGAAGCAATGATGGTCATTTTGTTTTTCTCTGGTTGCTTAAATACAGGGCAGTGTGTTACATGATTTCTGTAACACCAGGAAACCTTGAGGCCTCTAACAGCTGGAGTTTAGAGAGTGCATTGCTGACATCTGGTGGAAATATTTATAGTTTAAACACTGTAAAACTTTAAATAATGTTTATATAGCAGCAGAATTTTCCCTTCATATGAGGGAGTTTGGAGACTCTGGAAGACTACAACTGTAGAAATGTGAAATACGGGCATATATAATTTATGAAAACTAGAAAATGTGACCATTTGCTGTTTGTTGGTCTGGGATTCTGGGCATGCATTTTCACTGTTTATTCACTGAACTCTTCCAAAAATTTTGGAACTACCCCAAAACAATATATACATGAGGTCCCAAACAACCTGAATACTCTTATAGGTGCATTTAAAATGCTTATGGACCTTTACAAAGATATGCAATAAGAATACAAACAAGCAATTATATATAAAAAAATCTTCCTTTAAATGAATTTGTGTGAATGAATAACTTATTCTGAAAATAGCCACATTATAAAAAAAGGCAAAAGAAGCAGCATGTCCCTATTTAATGCTGATTACCTTTGAAGAAGGATGACATTTCCTACTTTGTATTTTTAGTGACTGGTATCCCATCATCATGCAAATACCATTGAATGATAAATTATACTCTGTCCTCATGCGAAAACTTCAAAAATAACATATGTATTTTCCCAGACACTCATGTTTCTTGCTGACAAGTTGAAAGTCTAAAAACTGTTCCAAAACTGTGAAAGAAGGAGCTACTTTTTCAGAATCCTTCTACGTAAATGAAAATTCAGATAAAAATGCTCAATGGAAAATCACTATTCAAAATGGTTATTTCATGGTTTTTAACTTCTGGAGTTTTTAAAATGTTAAAATTCTATGTAGTTCTGAACCTTAGACAGGATGAAAAGTTTTATTTACATGCAGCTATTTGCCACTCAAGCCCTCATGTCATATATTCTGTCTCAGATACAAGCCTTTTAAAGTGCTTTGTGTATTGTCATGTGAGTTTGTTTGTGTGTGGCTCCTCCCCAGTCTGATTTGCTTTGTAAAATTCGCAATTTCTTTAGGCAGCATCTGGGTATAACCTCATATCCCACACCCGGGCAGTTCCCATCTCTGGCTGTTTATAGCAGTATTTATTATCAGCTTGTCTGCCAGACTTGTGAAGTAGTTGGAGTAGTATTGGAATTGCAGAAGTTGTGAAATATTCAAAAAACTGGATTTTTGGTGTCATTTAACAGCAAAAGAAAACAATGCAATCGGCACAGGAACACAAGAGATCTCAGCAGTGAGATTGCTGTGTTTCACAATGCTGGTAATGACAGAGGTTACCAGGGAGCCTCACACACAGCAGGGCAGGATGCTGATGGGAAACAAAACCAGAGGCTTCTGCCAGGGCTGAGGCAGCAGCAGGTGGATGAACCTGAATTCTCTGTCTGACAGTGCCTGGCAGGCCAGGAGCCAGCTCCAAGGGCTGGTGAATCTCTCCTGAGCAGAAGGAAAGTCTGCTATGTGTCACTACTTTTCAGATTAAATGAAAACACAGAAAAATGGGTGAGCTGAATTTCACATTGCAAAAAACATCCTGGAATGAATTTTTCTCTAGTGCAGCCCTTCTGGAGCCAATTGACTTTTGCTGGGAGAGGATCTGGCTAAATTACTTTGGAGGAAAGGTTAAACATTCTTCTTTTATTATCCTACCCTGTACCATTGCAGGGTCCTTTTGCAGGGATAGGATAAAACCAATTCTAATGCTAAAATAATTAGAAGGCTAGTTGTATTTGCTGTTTCAATATGAATAGCTCATGACATATGTCTCTGTGGAAATCTTTTGTACATGTTAAGTATTGTCTGTCAGCCATATTTTTCTCCAGTTCTTTGTGCTATTTTTAATATCATTTTAACCTTTTTATATACACTCAGTCTGTGCCCCTGCCAGAATGGTATATTACAGGTTACACAGTTAGCAATACCTAGAGCTGAGGTTGCCAAGAGTCTTCTGCAGTACAATACTATTTCAAATTTCTTACAGCTCTTTGCTTTAATAGTATGGGCATAAGATATTTCATGTTTCTTTCAAACTAGATCTTCATTTTGACTAGCTTAGCAAACAGCTGAGGTTTGGTTTGGGGTTTTTTGTTGGAGCTTTTTGTTGTGTTTTGCTTGCTTGTTTGTTTTGTTTGGTTTTTTGATTGTTTTTTTAGATAGCATAATAGAATGGTCTGGGTTGGAATGGACCTTAAAAGTCATCTACTTCCAACCCCCCTGCCATGGCCAGAATACCTTTCACTAGACCAGGCTGATCAAAGCCTCATCCAACCTAACTTAGAACACTTGCAGGGACAGGGCATCCACAGCTTCTCTGGGCAACCTGTGCCAGTGTCTCACCACTGTCATCATTCTCTCCTCTTTTTTTTTACTGTCATTCCCATGACAAACTATAACCTGGTAAAAAGTGTCAAAACCAGGAAATTATACATATGTGTATATATACACACACACACACACGCATATATATATACACATATATTTATTTATTTATTTATTTTCACACTGCCCTGTAATGTTTAATTGGTTTGTTGAGAAAGACACCTTTTTGTCACAATCATGTAGTGCCTTGATCTGTGCTCTATTGCTGAAGATCACATCATCTCATTATGGTGCTATTGTCAATGACAGCTGTGGGTCACCATTCCAGAACTTGGCTCTTCCTCTTTTTGCACTGCCACGTGATTATTGGAAAATATGAAAACATCACAGCTGCCTTTTCTGCTTCGTCTGATTCTCTTGCTTAGAGAAATTCCAGCACCATATAGGAAGCACGTGAATCATAGCAATGTCAATGGGAAAACTACTTATCACCTACTTTTCATGGCTTACAAAACTGAGTTTTTTTAAAAAAATAAAGCATGATGATGAAAGAAGAAGTTGTAAAAATAAAAATTTTTATGTATAGACCACAAGTAAGTGAAAAGCTCTACTGGTAATAGTCTCTTTGAATATAAAGAGAACAAGCTAAAAATCAAGAATCAAACCATTTCATGATACATTTGAAGCTCTTGCAAAATGGGATTAAATTGCATTAGTATAATATTTTAAAAGTCAGTGTGCCCATTCAATTCGGCAGAGTTAATAAATAGGAGCTAGATAGCATAATATGAAAGATATATGTAGTCTTGAGGTAGAAGTGAAAAGGCTAAGTTTATTTGTACAGCTCCTTTTAATTTAAAAAGCTCTATGTTGTGCCAATCATCAAATCAGTGCTATCACAGCACTAACCATTAAAATGCTTGTAATTGAGAAACATCAAATGAGATTATCTAAAGCCAAGCAACTTTTGTAGACAAAAGTCTTACTCTTGTTGCAGTGACAAGTTAAATAACACTCAGATCAGAGACAAATAGAAAACATAAGATTTCCAGGCTGTTAGAAAAATGAGGTCCTGAGTATGACAATGAGCAGCATTAGGAAACATTATAGGTGGCATTGTTGGAACAGCTGGGGAAACTGAAGGAAGCAGATGATTGAAATATCAAGGTTATCAGAAATGAAGATGAGGATTTTATATAATGAATGATGTAGGGAGAAAAGCTAAACTGCAGAGCAACAGAAATTATTAAATGAGAGAAATAAGGGCTGAAAGATATGAGACCAATGAAGCAAGATCTGGAGACAAGTTAGAAAAAAAATAACAGAAGAAAAAGTACTCCGGAGGGAGAGGGGAAAATCAAGTTTTATTAAATGTCAACAGAAGTAAACTCATTTCAACGGAAGTAGGAAACTATCAGAGCAAGGGCAGCTGCGGTGCCATTCGCAGAAGCAACATGTACCATTCCTGCTGGGAATACCAGCCAGAAAAGACACATGTCATACAAAAACATAAAGCTTTTAAAATTCATCAACTGTCTGATGAGAATTTAAGACTTTTGTGCCATAGTGCCTCAGAGGGGACATTATGCACCCTCCTACTTTTGTATCATGCTCACTTTCTGGTGGCTGTCAAAGCAGAGCTTGCTGTTTTCTTGAGCTGTTTGAGAAAGAATCTGAGTCTTGGACAGCAGTTTCTATGGTTAATAAAAAATCTACAGAGGTACCTGTTATATTAATGGAGGATATTTGCTTGCAAATACTACCTGAAAAGAAATTTTAGTTTCCTTTATATTAGAAAAGCAGCTGCACTTTTGGTCCCTAAAAATTATTCAGTTCAAAGGAAAGATTATTTACATGTTTGATGTCTCAGAAGATAAATTTATGGAAACATTTTAAATCACCAATGCTTGTATATCTCTTTTTCCATTCTGTTTCTTTCAAAAACATTTCAGAATTTAGATGTCTGATGTAAGGGTGATGGTTACATCACACATAGGGGTCCCATGTCATCTGGGATTTACACCAGTTGTGAACATTTAAGTACCTCACAGATGTCTCCAGTTAATTTATTTTTTTCACCAATCTGAAAATATATTAACAAGGCAATTAATTTTTAAGTCCATCTCACCTTTGGCATTCTTCAGAAGGTGAAAGCTTTGCAGAGCATAAGAAAAAAAAAGAGAGGGAGGGTACTTCTGAGAAGATCAGGTCCTGATTAGTCTGAATATGTCGATTTTCCCTGTGCCTTCGAAATTTCACGATTTTCAAGGAAAAGTGGAAGAAGAAATGTGTAGGTTCAGAATGGGGTGACTAATAGGTACGTTTGTTCTAATATACTTTCAGGTAATTTTCTGGATATTTAGAAATAGTATAGATTCTTCATCAAAAGAACACTTTAAACTGACATTTTTTCAGTACTCTAGGTCAACTGCACTTACTAGGATAAAAACAGGAATTAATTTTGGGAAATATTACAGTGTATGTCTTCAGATGGTCATAAATATTGTAACTTATAGTACCCACATGTAGTCCTGGAGCTTAAATATTTTCTAACTGCACAACAGTGATAACTGCATAGCAGTTTAAGACCAAATGCAAAGCAAGCACAGAAGAATCTAACCTACAGTATTGTCCCCAGATCAGTGATGCTGACAAAATCTTACATGACCATTTTAATTTTACTTTTTGATTTTCAGACTTTTACTGTCTATAGACATCATTTCTCTCTCCAGATCATTGTAAAGCATTTCATATGACACTATGCAATCTATTGCAAGCATCACATTGCATCTAGTATTTCACAAGAATGTTTTATAAATTACTGCAGGTTTCTGATTCTGTATGGGAACTTGTAGTCAGGGGATCATACTTGAAACATGAATGTGAAACTCCACAAACAGAAGAGTGTTTATTTCTTCAAAACCTGGAACAATCTGAGCAAAGCTAGTGTCTGCTTCCTCTTTCTGAACAAGGCATATCTGCTAATTCATAGGTCTCAGCTGATATAAAGTAATTCTCACTCAGATCTGAGCTGCATTGGTGGACATAATATTGCTACTGGCAGGAAATAGGAGACAATGAAAATTACACATAGATAATTCTTAAGATCACGTTTGTAAAAACAGTTCAATTATTCTTTCAAGAAGAGAACTTCAGGACACATCAGTCCTGTCTTTCTCAGAAGCACGATAACATTTTAGGCAAAGAGTTGCTTCCTTCTGATTGATTAATTACTTTTTATGCCCCTTAACTAGATGATGAGTAATCTTTACCCAATATATTAGGGATGCCTACTGTTGATATCACAGCAGCAGGGTATACGTGCAAAACAGAATTTCTTCCCTGTTTTATCAGCCTTATGTCTTGGTACATATTTTAGACATTTTGAATCTCAAAACTGCATTTTTTCCACTCTCAGAGAATATATTATCTTGTAAATGTGGAAGAGTTCAAAGCATATAAGGTAAACTCTCAGAATAATAAACTATGAATGAAAAATCTGGTAAGCTTTGTCTCTTTATTTTGTTGAGATTCCATTTCAGGAAGTGATCTTTACTTCTGTGAAGTTAATATGTTATTCATGAAATGAAATAGTTTATAGAAATATGCCTAGTTTTCATGAAAAACCTTTAAGCTTATCCATTGGTCACAACCTGTACATCTTTCAGAATTTTCTATTCATTGCTCATGGCTTCTCAGAGACAGTTGAGCATGGTTTCACTCATAGCATGATGTACTATGCCAAAATCTGCAATCTTGCATTCAAGGAAAAGTAAATCTCAAACAACTGAACAAGCTGAAATTTAAACATATTGAGGTTTTCTGAAAAACCCGTCTATACTATTCAGACAGAACACAAAGCATCATTGCAATGTTTTCCCTTGAGTTTACTGTGGAGCTTTATAATTATTTTTTTTAATGAAGTAAAAATACCATTTTTTAGAGATTCTCCTCATGCCAAGGTAGATAACCATTTGCCTAAGTTGAATTGAGAAGTTTCCATTTGGCATTGTGGAATAATGTCAGATTAATTGAAGGTACATTTCCTGGAAAGAATCCAATAATAAATGAATTTTTCAATATTGTTAAATGCTTATGGTGTTTTTATTTCTAAATATCTCCCTCAAGGTACTGAAATTCTATTTTTCCACCAAGTTTCCGCTAAACCCATGGGTAAAGTGGCTGTCTCCTTCTCCATGTGGTGTCTGTCCAACATCACAGGTGAGGAGTCTGGATCCCATTGTTGAGGTAAGCCTTGCCATGGTACACCAGAGAGCCTGATACTCTTCCTGTAGCAACAGCATTTGGCTCTTTTCATGGTCACTGCCTCGTTGCTCAGAGAAAAACTGGTGTACTTGGAAGTGGGAACTCAGGTTTGTGCTGCCTTTCCGACAGGCAAACAGGGAAGTTGAAATTTTCCTCCCACTTCCCACTCATTGTCTGTGAGTGCTGGGATGACCAAAAAAACGGGTTACCTTGTAAATTAAGCAATGCTCAGGTATGGACATGGGCTCACTGTACTCGTAAATTGGGGTACCAACCAATTAGAGTGTCTTAAACTGAAGCCCAACGTGATTCTGGCTGGAAATAATCAGCAGGATAGGAAAATTTCTCAGTTTAGGAATTTGCATGGACACAGAAGTGCCCCACAAAGACTTTGAATGTGTCCAACATATTCTGAAGGCAGAGAGAGCTTGGCAAAAATTGGTAACGTCGGTTGTGCTCGTTGGGTCTGAGACACAAAGACCAGATCACAGCAGCTTCTGCAAGCATAAAATAAATACCATAAAAAATACCAGTGACCAAATAGTAAGTCAGGCTTAGGTCAAAAGTACAGAAAAAATAGTAGGGCCAAATATCTTCCATCCTTAGCCTTCGTCTTAACCATCTAACCACCGGTTTTGATGTTGATAAGCATCAAAAAACTCAGAAATTAGTTGTTGTTCATGGAGAATGACACTGGACCTGAGGTACCATGAAGTAATGAGTTAAAATGAAATGAAAATTTATTTCATAAATATCAATTTCCAAAGGGCAAATTTTGATAAACAGTGGAAACTAGACAGTTAATTCTGCTGGACTTGAATTTGATACTTGGATGTAAAAGAAACCTTGAAGTCAAGGGTGCAAAACTTATCACAAGTCTCTGCCTCAGAGAGAAAAAAAAAAAGAAAAGGAAACTTGTGGGAAATGATTTCAGATCTGACCAGATTAAAAAAAAAAAGAATATTAGAAATAAGCAGAGTGCCTACACTGATTAGGAGAAAAAGAACTGATCAACAAAGAAAACTGCCTTACAGGCCAAAAAACGTGTAGATAAAGTGAGAATAACAAGAGTCAAGCTGAGTTGGATCTTGCAAAGAATATTAAAGCACATAGCAGAAGATTCTTCAGCCATGTGAATAAAAAGAACAAGGGCGGAAAAATAAGTAGGGCCAGAATGTAGTGATGATGGAGTAGAAATGAAGAATGAATCAAGTATAGGCTGAAAACTGAATTATGCTTTAGCTCAGACTTCAAGGAAATAAGCAGAGACTTTGGACATGGGAAAAAAACAAGGATACATTTTTTAATGTACAGGAATGGAAACCAGCAGAATCAGGGTAGAAACACAATTTGAGATGTCTAATGTACTCCAGGAGGTAAAAAGTAGAAAATAAGTAAAATCCTAAGAGGAAACTGGCAAACAAAATTTCAAGTGCTACAGCAGCTATTTTTAATAAACACATAAAACTTGTTTGGTGCCTAATATTTGGAGACATATCAAACACAGTAAAGAAGTTGGAATAAGAAAATGGTCTGAACTAGATATCACCTGGATTTTATTACAGCAATGTCCTTTTAAAAAGATTGGAATAAAAGAATTATTAAAAGCATGGAGGTCAGTTACTGAAAGAGTTTATCTAATGCAGATAATGATAAACTAAGCATCCATTTTCTCTTAAAAAAAGATCTAGACAGAAGAAATGAGGCAAATATAAACTTTCTGGACATTGATGAAAACTTTTAACGTACTGGCCACTGAGAGATTATCAGCAAGACCAGAGAAGATGGGTTCAGTAATAGAACTGCAAAAGATGATTGGGATTTGGCCAGAAAGGCCATTAGAGCCACTGGCAGGAGGGGAAATCCAGACTGGGAGGAAATTACTTTGTTGTTTTGGTATTGACACAGAAGATCTTCCCTGAAGCCTGTAAGAGGCACGGAATTAGAAGGTGGTGGACGTGGAAGAACTGGGTGATATTGAGTATCGTGGGATTGGGCTAGGCTTCAACAACATAAAAATTGCATTTGGATGTGTCTGTTTACAGGGTGGAGATATGAAGACCTAAACAGCCGGAAATTGCTGATATGATGATGAATTTCACAATATAAATTCTTTGCAAGATTACTATCAAAATTAAGCAGAGATGAGTAAGGGACTATCGGTGTTTTACAAAGTACTAACAAGAGATTGCTTTTTAGTCTTGCATGCAATCCTGGTAACTCATGCTGAGGAAAGAGAGGTGCAGAAAAGGAACAGCAGGTATGGTCAGAGAAGAGTAGGTTTATTTAATTTGTCTTGCCTGGCAAATGAAAATCAAGGAGCAATATGATTACATTCTATAAATATATCACAGAGATAAATACCACAGAAAAAGAACAGTGATTTAAACAAAACGATGATGCTGGCACAACAACAAAAAGCTATAAATTGGTCCCTGAATAGACTCAATCTGGAAATCAGAAGATTCTTATCTGTTACAGCAGTTAGATTCTAGAACAGCTTTGCAACAGGAGCAGTGGGAGCAGACAACCAAACACTCTTGAACCGAAGTTCAAAGCTTTACTCCAGGTGCACTGACATGCTATTTGCTTGTAAGGCTGCCAGTCTGGTGGCTGGCCCAGCACCTTCTACTGAGGTATATCATCCTGCTATCTATGTGTATATTCACATACATATGTGCACCTTTCCATACACACACACATTCACAAAACTCCAAGGCACTTTACCACATTGCATCAAAACCTGGGGAAATTATATGAATCAATGAGCTGATTATTGGGATCATAACAGGGCAATTTCTGCTTGTGAAAAGCTGAAAAGATTTATGTGCTTGAAATTCCTAGGCAGTGGTTACAAGCTGTGAATGCAGGAAATACTTTGGGGCTCTTGTTAGTCCCTAAACAACAAAAAAGGAAATGCTGATGGGAAATGCTGGGTTACAATTTCATGCTTCCTTTAAGCAACAAGAAAGGACAAATCTGCTTCTTTGAAACAAAGTAGGCCAAAAGCTTTTGAATTCTGTCTATTTCAATTTTAACCAGGTACTGACACTTTAGGAAATGAATACATAAATAGCAGAAGCAACTGGGAAAATTTAAAAAAAACCCCAAAGTCTATTTCATAGCATAATAAAATGCTTTGGGTTGGAAAGGATCTTCAAGATCATCTGCTTCCAATGCACCTGCCATGGGCAGGGACAATTTACACCGACCAGGCTGATCAGACCCCCATCCTGTCTGGCCTTGAACACTTGCAGGTACAGGGCATGCAGAACTTCACTTGACAACTTGTTTCAGTGGTTTACCAGCTTCCTTGTACAAAAGGAATATTCTTCCTTATATCTAATCTAAATCAGCCTTACCTCAATTTGAAACCATTTTCCTACTGCTACTGATCCAACTAAAAGGTTTGTGCCCATCATATAATCCCCCTTTAGATACTGGCTGCTATGAGGACTCTCCAGAGCTTTTTCTTCTCCGGGCTGAGGTGCTACAGCTCTCTCAGCCTGTCTCCATAGGAGAGGTTTTCCAGCCCTCTGATCATCTTCATGGTGTGCTCTGGACTCACTTCAACAAGTCCACATCCTACTTATGCCAAGTGCCCCAGAGCTGGACACAGAACTCCAGATGGGGTCTCACTAGAGCAGAGCAGAGGGGCAGAATCCTCTGCCTGCCTCTACTGCCCACGCTGCTTTGGATGCAGCCCAGGACAATTTTCTTCCTGGGTTACAAGTACATGTTGCCAGGTTGTGTTGAACTTCTCATCCATCAATTCCCCCAAGTCCTTCTCCACAGGGCTGCTCCCACATTCTCTGACCAGCCTGTAGTGGTGCTTGTGCTTGCCTCGACCTACGTGCAGGACTTTGTATTTGGCCTTGTTGAACTTCATGGGGTTTGCACAGACTCAGCCTGTCAAGGTCCCTCTGGTATCCCTTCTCTCCAACATGTGGACCACATCACACAGCCTGGTGTCACTGTAAAACTTGTTGAGAGTGCAATGATTCCTCCTGTCTGAGTCTCTGACAGAGGTGTTAAACATTTTTCCTGGTCTGAGGTTGAAAGTCATTTTGGATGCAACTGGATGCAGCCATTCCAAGCAATGCTTTTGTTGTTTGATCCTCATACTGTCATGCATAAAGCACCAATTTTAAGGGTTGTGTGACTGTTAAATTCGCTTCCAATGTTATCCCCTGCCAATGGAAATAACTAGCATGAAACAGTCCATAACCATCATGCTGAAGTCTCTTATACTCCAAAACACCGTAGTGGCATCCAAAGCCACTCTTCAGAGGGCTTCCTGGCCCACTGTAACTTCCACACTTTCTTAGGAATTGTCTGGGAGCGTGCTCATTGACCTGGGTCAAACCATGGCAAGGATTCTGCTAACAATTTAACAGTATATATGACTGACTGACTTCCAGTACCCCAGGAATGCTCTCTGGAACTGGTTAATTTATGAGTGCACATATAATCAAGGAGTACTCTTGCCTCTTGCTCCTTTGATCCCCTAGTAAATCTGCCCCAGCAACAAGGACAATGTGGAGGCCAAATCACAAATTCAGTATTAAATAATTTTCCCAACTATTGGTTAAAAAGGTAAAATTTCTCTACAGTACAGGAATAAGAACATCATCTGGATCCAGCATGTTGAGAATATGCATCATATTTGAAACTTCAAGGGGCCTCTCTACAGATGTCTGACCAAAAGGGGTCAAAGCCATTCAAAGCCTATAGCTCACGGATTAGGGCCTTTGACTGATGAGAATATCCACAGCACATGTTAGAGTTGAAGATCCTTGCCTGCTTTCTCTGGCTCATGCTAGTATTTGGGGTGGCTTTAACTATAGGAATATTTGGTTTGTATGTGTACTCATGGGCACCCAAGAAAGAAAGTAATGAAATAGGATTGACAAGCCATTTTTGTTTTCCATGAGTGAAGGTAAAGAACAGCAACTAACAAACCAATTCCTGGCTTTGGACAAGTCACCAGAGACACAGGATTCACACCTATAAGTCTTTTTCCTGCTGCAGATGCTCTTTACTTCTGTGTATCCTTCCTCTGCAGTGGGTACAAGGTCAGATGGAACACAAAAAATATTATTCTTTATCATATCCACAATAACAAATCTGACTTTTTCAGGCGCCATCAGAGCTGCTGCCTTTTGTTGTGAGCACTGTATCAGTGGTTTTAGTTTGCTGTCACAAGGAATGTAATCATCATTGTATGTCAAAGGCTTTAGTTAACGGGCAGTCAAAGCAAAGATCCATCTATGATGAGACAGTTTTTCCCTTGTCACACCCTAGATTTTTTCCTAAGAACTATCACTCAGTGTTAATTTCTACTATGGCTTCAAGACTTCTCCTTTGTCTCTGTCAATGCTTTTGTGGAAATTTGTGTGTGGAGCTTTGTGGGCTCAGTAGGTGTTTTGGTGTTTATTGGAGTGCTGGGGAGGTTAAGAGGTTCACTGCCTAAGTGCTGACATTGCTGCCTTTCACACTTTAAAATAAGAAGCTAAGCCACATATCTTCTGAATTATATACTGGAAACAGCAGAAAAATCAGTGAGTACTGAACAGTGGCATGCAGTTCAAGTGCTTTTACTCTATTCCATCACTGCATCTTAGTCCAGGATGAAGGACAACAGGAAAAACCTTTAAATTGTCCTTAGAACTAATCCTAGGTGGAAGTACAGGAGAGTCAAGCACCTAGTGCCCTTGTCTGTGTCTCAAGAGCTCTGTCTACCTCTGGCTTGCTGATGACTGGGGCAAGCAGTTTCATAATTTCATTCTATAATCTGAAATTTATATATTATCACGTATGAAATGAAGATAACAGAGCTTTTGCAGAACAATTCATGATCTATACATGCAAACGGCCCGAAGAATTAAAGAATAATGCTTACATTGCCATTAGATATCTTTTCTCAACAGAGATAACTTCTTACTGAAAGAGTTTCTGGGATTAACTCACTTAAATGTTTCTTTACACCGTTAGGAGCTATTTTCCCTGTTTTAGAAGAAATGCCTCTTCATAAGCAAAAAAGTAGATATTCTGTTCTGCTTCAAAATACATTTCATGTTGAATAAAAATAACATTTATGCACAAAAGAAAAAAGTCTTTTTCTCCTGCCTGATAAAAAATATTACATCAGAGTCCTGTTAGAATTGTTTGAGAATTTAGGGAAGTTAGTGATTATTTTTCTGTACTCTCTCCAACTAAAATGTTGTGTTCTATACAAGTAGTCCTTTTCCCATTGGTGTGAATCCCAAGAGTGCATTAAATAATACACTTCTAGTTGTAAAACAGATGGAAAAGTGTTTAAAAAGGTGCCAGGTTTATTTATGGAAGCATGAAATTGAATTTAATAGGAGAATTTTGCCAGTATGAAATGTGAACTCTCAAAACAGGAAGTGGATTTTATTGCTTATTTATTTTATTACCGGATCAGCTGCCCAGAACTGTAGAATCCTTCCTCTCAGGAATTATTTACTTTCCAACTCTGAACCAGAACATCTTGACCATCAGTTGTTACATCTTCTGGCTGCCAGATTCTCAACTATAAACATATGTGGTGCTGTCTATCTCAGATGATCTTCTGCAGATTTATATAGCGAATGTTTTAGCTTTAGATTTATTTCTTGATTTAAAACAGTATGAACTGAACTAACTAAGCCAAGGGAAAGAGAATTTTCTTTAGCTCTTGATTACCATTTAATTATTAATATTCTATTTTTAGAGGGTTTATGGCATGTATTCATTATGAATAAAAGATAAAAGAGCTAAAAGCCAAATTAGGCAAATTATTTCTTCTCCTCTGCACCTCCAAACAATGACTAGTGAAAGAACAGGTGCTATTCAGCTCCCAAAAGGTGAGCAGCATTTGTGGTAATCACAGAGGGAAACAGGGTTCCATGTTTTCAGAGTTCAGTCTAAGCCAGTATCCCCGGGTGGAGTTGAGTAAGGCTATTGACTACTGGAGACTGTCTGTAAACCTGTACCTGGCTGTTGTCACCTTTTCCTGTACATCTGGCCAGTATGTAGAGGTATTTGGGATGGTGAACAAGCCTGCAATTTCAATAAAGTTATGATAACTTAGTGATCACATTAAAAAAAAAAAAAACAAAAAAACTATGGAAATACATTTTTCAGGTCTTTGGGCTGCATTAATGAATAGGATTTTACACCTCCCCAGAACCGGATGCTGCGGATGCCCATATTTACTAGAAGACAGCTGCGTCTTTGTGGTTATTGCTACAAGAAGGATAAATGCCTGCAATGTCACCTTCTGTTCAGAGGAATCTGAGGCTCAGACACTGCTCACTGTCACAAGCAAGGCCATGTCAGAACAAAGCTCAGAGCTCTGCTGCCTGAGCTCCAGATGCCGTGCTCTGCTGGTGCCCCCGGGCAGAGCGCTGACAAACGCCCATCGCGTGCATCTGCAGAATGCACTCGTGCTCAGCTCACTGCTGGCCCTCACAGACACCCACATTTCCATTCCGTGCAACAGCACTAAATGTTTTCGGCATGCAACTCGTGCATGTGCAGTTTTGCATTGGAAACTGAAAAAAGTGACAGCCTGGATCTTGCTGCTCTCAGTTTGCCAATTATGGATAAAGATTGAAGGCAATGTGGAACAATGCTATGGTCATGATCCAAATCCCATGTAGGAGTCCCACAGGGTTACAATGGTCTTTGTTGCAGGCATTAAATCTTCTCAAAGTTCATGAGACTTTCTTATACTCACCTGTGATGTACTGTTGTCTCTTATGATTATTACATCACTTGTAACTGCATCACACCTTGTTGTGACTCTCCCTAGGATAAAGGCTTTTCTCCAAGACATTAGAGTGCCTGGGATCCAAGTGCACGGATATTTTGAGGGCTGCTGACATGGTTTGGGGAGGCAACTCCTTCAAAGTAAAACATTTTAGTAAAATGTGTGTTTTCATAAACAATTGGACATAATCCTTTGTGCAAAGGAAAACAGAAGGAATCTGAACATGTAAAAGAAAACTCCCTATTTTAAGTTTCTGCTATAAATGATAGCACAGAACTCACGAGTTTTGTGAGATTTGATATTGAGCATGTGAGCTGTTCATCAGCTTTATTAATATGTCACAAGCATAAATTCTGACATATATCAGAACCAATTAAACTTATTTTTGTACTTTTTATTTCTTGGAGACAGATTGTTCGAGTTCAGAAGGGCATACAGTATCTAGCAGATCTGGTAATTCATTCAAATATGGGAGTAAAGCTCCTCTTTTAGTTCTGTCCAAAATTCCTCCAAGTTTTGTACAATGGGTTTGAAAGCTCTTATGTATTTAAAGAAAATCCTTTCAACTTGCTCTAGAGTCCTGCTTTATGTTTTGTATTGCTTTGAACTTATTACCTCTTTGCGATGTCTTGGAACATTAGTTTGGGAGCATTTAAAGCTAACGATTAAATGTATAGTGAAACAACACTTTGATGTTGCCAGAAGCAATTAATTTTCCCTATTTATACACAAAAGGTCATAAAAGACTGTGTTATGACAAACGAAATGATTCAGTGAATTCAAAGCAAGTTAACTGAATTCTAAAGGATTGTTACTACTTGGTGGAAAAAAGGTATCCATCAAGCTTTATCTTAAGTCAGAAAGCTGTGATTAACTTATAGAGTTTTGAATGCTTTTAAAATTAGAAAAGGAATTATGAATTTGTCAGCTACAGAAAACCAGCCTGTAACGGGTTCATTCAGAATGAAGCCTTCACCAAAAATAGCTTACAGAGTGTAGATAAAGGAAGTTTATGAGCTTACAGAAGTCTCTGAGACCACATTCACACATAAGCAGCCTGACTATTGTATGTTCTGTGCACAGATGCCTGCTGAACTTTATTAACAAATGGAAAAATATAGTATATATTTTTACTCCTGTATTTTTATAGGCAGAGCATCTCACACTTCATTGAACCCATGTGCTGGAGACAACAGACAAGATTAGAATATAAATTACTCAGAGACAGGGACTGGAAGTCAAGTTCTGAACTTTCTAGAGCTCTGTCTGCCTCTGAGTGGACACATCATGCTTTAGAAGAGAAGAGGGACCCCACATGTGCCCACACATACACACACATACATATGTGTATACATGTAACCATGTATTCTAAAATTGTGGATATGATTAAACATAAAGGAATCCTACACCTTCAGCCATTAAAAAGAAAAGTTAAAATGGAAAAAATGTAAAAGAATGAAATTACCATGGATTTAAGAACATAAATGGTTTATGTTTAACATACTTAATTTCTCAGTTTCCACTGAACTCCAGAAAGTTTAAATTTCAGGCTAAATCTTAATCTTATTTGCCAGTTTAATAAATATGTTTGTTACACTGTCTAAGAGATACACAAATTCTAAACATTATCCTGCAGGGTAAAATTTCTAAACTGATAAACTGGGGGAACTAGCTATCAGGAAGAGAAAAAAACTGGTACGCATCTGCCCAAGAATCATTCCCAAACTTTCTGATAAACTGAAGGCAATAATTTGGCTTTCTTCCTCCTTTTCCTTCCCCGCGACCCTTTATCACCTTTTAGTCTCTTCAAAATAAGGCAATGAACTTCTGGTTTTTACAATGAGTTAAAACAATTTGATGAACAGAGCTTAGGCTGTTCAACACATAGATTGTTTGCAGACCTCCAGAGCATTTAGGGGAATTATTTTTATTTTAGAAGTTACACAGTCCTAGCAAGAACCTTTTCTTTGAATGCCAGGATGCAAATGAATAAAAACCCTGAAGGTTTTTGGGTTCAGTTCAGTTGCATTTGAGATATACTTGGGAATGCAGCACCTCTGTATAGGGACGGCAGATGTGTAGTTCCCACACAAAGTCCATGTCCTTCCCAAGAGAAGCTAGAAGCCAGGAAGATACACCTGGTCATCTTAATTACCATCAGGCATCTAGGTTTGGGTAAATAAATTGTGCCTAAATTATGCAGGCAGTCAAAACCTCAGTATTCTCCTTAACCTTTGCAAGAGCATGCAGAGTCTTCGGGTGATGAGGAAGAAATATCTGCAAAATTAGCACTAAAGAAAACAGCCAACCGCATAAATATCTAGAAGGATGCCACAAAACACAGTAACTGCTTTTCACATTTTGGTCCATCCAATGGAATTTCTAGCTCATATAGCACCCCTACTGTGTATAAGGGTGACAAAGAAAGAACACGACTTGAAATGATCTGAACAATCATAATCTAATGAACCGGTTCAAGGGAGGACCATCAATTGCTAATAAGAAATGATGGGAGAAAAATCAGGCCTCTGCCCATAAATCTTGTTTCTAAAATACAGCTAGATATTAAACTCTATGTTGGATTTTTAACTGAAAATTATGTCCCTAGATCATCTTGTAGACATTTTCATTCAATGCACTGACTCTTTAGGCTTTAGCGTAGAAGGTGTTGTCTGTTTTAATAACTTCTGTCTCTTTGATCATAAAACAAATTATTAAATTTTTTTCTTATTCATAGAGAAATCTGAGTCACTAACTGTTAGATATGTTTGGTCTCCCAGAAGCTATTCCTTTTCTTCCCCCTTTAGATGTCACTGCCAATAAGCAACAAACGGACTCTGGGGTTCTTACCTAAGATGAGGGTGAATCAGGCTCCAGTTTTATTCCACTGAATATTTGATTATTTATTCAAAATGGAACAGCTTCAAAAATATTTTCCTTAAAAATGTTCAAACAAATCATCTTGACATTTCCAATATTTTTTTTTTGGCTGAAACAATTGGTTAAATCTGGTACAAATTTGCAGATAGTTTCCATCAACACGAAAGTGCATTTTTGAGCAAACAAAGAATTCTTCCATAAAAATTGCCTGGCTCTAATCAGAGCTGAGGCAATTTTGCACATGCCAACCAGCAGAAAATTAGGTATTGGATAAGCAAGACTGGCGAAGATCTAGGTTCTACCTAAATCCCCTTGTGGCCTCCATCCAAAGTGATTAGCCCCAGGTCAAACAGAAAGCCTGTAGTGAATCAAGCAAATTAAACCCAACCCTCCCGAGCTATCGGATAGTGTGCTAGTCCCAAGACCTCCCTTCTCAGAGGCTGGAAGGGAGGAGGTTATTACATATAAACATGAAGTAACATCCTGCCGTATGGAGGCCCGAGGCATTGTGTTCTGGAGAAGAGGCAGGGGATTATACATGCCCCTCAGCTGGATCTGTTCCAAGAGAGCCCACAGCGACTGTTTCTGCCAACGCCAGGAGCTGTCAGTGTCCCTGAGCAGCGTTCTGCAGCTTGGAAGGCCACTAAGGAGGTGTCCTGTTAGACTAAAGGGCACTGAGCTGCAGCACAAAACACTGCTTTAATGTGGACTTGGAATTGAAGGGACTTATTTCCTTTAAAACATTGTAGAACAGAGTAATCCTCAGATTTATTTTGATTAGAAATCTGGATACCTTCTTGGCAGTGTTTATTAGATCTTAATGTAGCTCAGTTGGAAAGCCAGATATTTTGCTTTCTCCTCCTTTGAATCACTGACCATTATTTCCTCTGTTAATGAATCTGGACAATTTTAACTGTCAGATTCTAATGTAACTCTCTGAATAAATTGATTGAATTGAAGCTGAACCTGCCTCTTTGTTCAAGCTAAGAATGAGCCTGAACAGAAGTCTCCAGAGTTTCCTAAAACTTCAGGGAATTTATTAGTGGAAAACTGATTTTGAACCACTGAACCTGAAGTGACTGCATAGTTTTGGTTTCATATTGATGTCAAGTCAAAAAAAGATTAAACTCCCACTGCAGCTTAGATATGACCCAAGGTGGATAAACTTACATCTGAGTATTTCAGGGACAGCTATCACTGTCCTTAGAGCTGATTGTTCACTTCATCTACCTCCTCCTTTCCACACACCTTTTTTTTTGAAGCAGATTGGAGCACCAACAACTAAAAAATGTTTTTCACTTCTAAGTCCAGTCTTAAATGAGATGGTGCCTTAAGAAAAATAGAAACATACTTCTGTTGCAGGCAGAAATTTCCATTCCCATCAAAGCAGAAATTAATGCATATCTTATTTCTTAATAACTGCAAGCTTCTGAGAAGTATTGCCTCTATGTTCACCCATTTGTTAGATCTGCATAGATATTGCCACCTGTAATTGCGGGAAATGGTCCCTATGCTTTGTGATACTGCATGTGAGCATACAGAATGTCTTGGCGGTCTTTGGCCTTTCAACCATAGATTCTGAGGTATGAGTGAGAGAGGGAAAAGTGGGAAGTTCAACATTCAGACCACACTCCTAAAACAGATGTATTTTTTGATAATCTGTCTGTGCTAAAGTGATAAACCCACATGGAAAAACACCTTGTGGATGATTCTGGTAGAAACCTAGTTTACAAGGAGCTGAGTTTGGGATTCTTGCAGACAGTGAGCAACCAGACCTGCAAGACAACATTGTGGTCATGGTGGTCAAAGACACCTGTGAAAGGGCACACCAGGGCTTAATGAAGGTATCAGAGGTGGAAACAGCTTTTGATATTTGCATTTGACTAGTGTATATTCAGGAGGCAGAATAAAGATTCATAACCAACAGTCCTACAGTAAACAAAACTCATTCAAGTGCAGCGGAACAAATAATTGTTCAACCCCAGCTAGTTCCAGTTTTCTTTATTCTTTCTCCCCTCTCACTGCTAGAAGGTGGAAGTTCTGCTGAATCTGAGCTCAGCTGTTGACATTTACCACCACAGAAATCAGCCTTACTGTGTCCTGATACAAGAAATAATTCTGTGTACATTAAAAATATGAAGAACATCCTAATATAGGAATAAAGCTTTAAAAAAAGGATTTAGTTAATTTTCTTATTAAAGGAAAACCTAGGTTCATCAAGATATTGTATTAGGGTAAAACCTGAACAGCTCTTCCTGATAGCAAAGGAAATTATCTAGATACACTAGCAGTTAATAAAAAAGTGACAGCTTCAGGCCCCTGAATTGAAAATTAATGAAGAATGAAACAGAGAACTCCAGCTCCTCAGGGAAGGCAGAAAAGATCCACAGTTCAGAATTTCATAGAAAATTTTTGCTGGCTTGGTCATGACTTGCCTGAGTGTGCTGGTTTTGGCTGTGGTAGAGTTAATTTCTTCACAGTGGCTGGCACAGGGTTGTGTTCTGGAACACAGAGTTGATAACACAGATTTTTTTTTATTATTGCCGAGCAGGGCTTACACAGAGCCAAGGCCTTTCCTGCTTTTCATGCTGCCATGCTGGGGAGGAAGCTGGGGGGGCATGGGAGGGTGGGAGGAGACACGGCCAGGCCAGGTGCCCCAAACTGAACAAAGGGATATTCCAGACATGGGGCATCATGCTCAGTATGTAAAGTGGGGCAAGGAGGAGGAAGAAGGGACATTTGGAATGATGGGTTTTGTCTTCCTAAGTCACCATTAAGTGTGATGGGGCCCTGCTGTCCTGAAGATGGCAACACCTTCCTGACCTTGGAAAGCATGGAATTTGTTCTTTGATTTTCTTTGCTTGAGTGTGAGGCTTTTGCTTCTCCTATTGAACTATCTTTATCTCAGCCCACGAGTTAAACCATGACACTGAGCAAACCTTCTGTGACCAGAGTCACCATAGTGTTTGCCACCAAATTAAACTGAAGCTAGTCAAGTCCTGTTTTGTAATTGTTACCCTTAATTAGTTGATTTCTGAATACTATTGCAAAAATTGTTTTGGAGGGGCAGAAGTTTTCTTAGGCATCAGAGCATGCTTTCTTGCTAACATCATAACACAGCTTTTCTGGGTTATTCCAGTATTGCCTGTGGCAAGCATGGTGACAGGACTTTCAGAAACAGCTGAGGACAGCTTCAAAGTATCACTCTTTATCTTGTCTTTTACACTTTACATTTCCTGTTAGAATATTAATTTTCTAGCATATTGAATAGATCAAGAAATTAAAATATTATTTTTACTGGCTACAGTGACAGATAATTTCTGTCACATTTACAAGAACAGTTAATGTGTTGGCATGGTTACCCTTTTGCTACATTGCTAACCATAAACAGTTTTATGCAAACTAACCAATTAATCTAGTTGAAGAAAAATATTGTTCTTCTCCCTTTAGGTCCCCCCCGCCCCCATTCCCTTCAAACCAATGCGCTTCCACACAACATCTTTCTGAGGCAGTTTTACATTTTGAAATATCTGTAGCAAACTTAATTCATATCAAGCAAATTTCTTAGTTCCTGAATTTGTCCTGCACAACTCAATAGATCAATACCACAGAACAATGTTGGATTGAAATCCAAGTGCTTTTCTGCTTGGAGAATAGCACAGACACTTTGGACAGGATTGTGTTTGAAATTAAGACACTTAGGATTAAGTTCACTTAATATATTAGTATATATTTTGTTATATAGGTTATAGATTACATATGTGTAAAACATATGTTTTTATCTTACCGTAGATATATATTTCTCTAGTTTGAATACTTTTAGAAAGACATTGTTTACTGAGAGAGTGGTGAGGCACTAAAACAGGTTGCTCAGAGCATTTGGGATGCCCCAACCCTGGCAGTGTTCAAGGCCAGGTTGGATGAGGCTTTGAACAAGCTGTCCAAGGCAGAGGGGTTGGAACTGGGTGATCCAACCCAAAGCACTCCATGGTTTTAAAATTCTACTATGCAGTGTTGCAATTATCCTCTAGTACAGCCTTTAATATTTTCCCTTGGCCATGGTGGGCAGGAAATGAGAACATACAGGTCACGCATCCCCCCAGGACCAGAAAATATCTGTGTCTGAAGAGGCTGACAGCTTGTCTTTTGAATTTAAGCAACTTCTAAAATAAATTCTGATTCCTGCTGTGAACTGAGGAGCCCTATCATCCCTCAAAGCAGGGCCAGAGGAAGCTTCAGCTGAAGATCAGCCTTCATGGGGAAATGTTATGACTCCTGCTCTGAGCACTGCGAGTGGCAAACAGGGAAGAGAAGAAAAGAAGAGAAATGTAAGGTAGGAAACAGTGAAAAGGAGCAATTCTTCTTGTGGCAAGACTTGTTTAAAGGCAGGATAACATGAAATGACACAGCTAGATCCATAGCAAGTGTCCATTTTGAGCTGAGAGGTAGATTTGTTATGGGCTGTCTCAAGCAACAGGTTTTGTGTTGGGGTATCTGCAATGCCTTGGCAGCTAGAAACTGCTCTGTCTACTCTTGGAGCAACTGCGTTCAAGGTGTTCGATGTGCTGCACTAATAGAAAGCTGGAATCACAGCAAAGCTCCTCCTGGTGCTCGGGTTTGCACATGTATTGTGCTGTGGGTGAAATTCCTAACAAAAATTCTCCATTGCCAGGAGTGGCAGATGGGATCTTAAATGCTTGCAGGTCTTCTTGACATCTGCGTCTGGATAATTGGAAGTCTGGTAGGATGATCCTTGAGCTTCCAAAAGAAACCTACAGGTTGTCTGAGAAACATCTCAACAGCTTTGAGTGCAGTTGGGGAGCACTCCTGAGCACTGCTCAGAGGCCTCCAGGTGCAGCAGCTCCAAATGAGCCACTTCTGTGTGAGACCCAGAGGTCTCAGATGCTCTGCAGTCCTGACCCCCTGGCACTTCAAACTGACTGACTGCTACTGAGAAATTGCATTTGTCTCGGGGACAGGGTGAAACCACGTGTCTATAGTTACGCAGGAAATAAGTGGCAGAACTCAAAATGTCATCCTCCTTCCCAGCTCCTCAGTACTAAACAATAAGATTTACCACTTTCTGAGGGTGCTTTATGATGATATTTACAGTTGCTTGTGGTTTACTGTCCATCTGGAAAGAAATTAGACTCTACTATTTATAATAAGCAATTTAGGACAGTAATTGTTTCTAATATTTTCCCAGTTCTAAATATAATAATTTTGATGGGTACTGGTTCTTTGTAATTAAAGAAAGCTTCGTCACTGTACTGTTGTTTTAAATAAAGGCTCAGCAAATGTGGATATAACCCACTATCTGACAAAGACCAACAGCCTGATTAGGCAGCAACGTTAAATTTAAAATCAGGCAGGGATGTTTGACTTTATATGGGTTTTAGATGCATCTGCATCTCTGGAGAGAAGGGCAAGAGGCCTGGGACTGAGAGCAGTAAATCTTTAATTAAAGAACTGCTAACCATGCCTACTACATTTATAAATAACAAAGCATCTATCAGAGCTTTTATCTTTTCTTGCAATCATCAGGCTGCACTAGATGTTGACAAAGTCATTGATTTATGCCTCAGATTTCTTTTCATTACCAAATACCAAAGACGCTATTATCAGTGAAATCTTCTGCAACCTAAATCTTGGGGCTTTTGTTGCTCTGCCTAAGGAATATTGTGAGCCTTTCTCACAAGTCATTTTGGATTATGTTGGCCCAAGAGAAAAGAGTAAGCCTGCATAATGAAGTTGCATCCAAATGGAAATGTTGAGTGGTTTTCCTTAAAAGGATCAGTGGTTTAAAAAAAGATAAAAAGAAAAAAATAGCAATTTAAGGAATGTTTTAATTAATTTAAAAAATTAAGATCCCAGTTGTCAAATACTAGATTTGTTCATTATATTATAATTAAATGCTTGCATTCAATTTTTTTTTTCATTTAATGGCTGGAGGAAGATTCTGCCATACATACATACATACATACATACATATATATATGTACATATCCACGTGTGTTAGCTATAAAGCCATAGATAAATATACACACACATATCTAAAATGGCTGTCACCACGTTATCTGGGCTGCATGGATACACAGTGTCCTACCCCAATTCTTATATTCCCTTTTTTATTATGTAGTGCAGTCAATGTTCACCATTATGGTGAGTTTGTCAGTAGTTTGAATACTGAATACTTATGAAGAAAAATTATGGAATAGTGAATTGGCTGTTTTTCTGTGTGCAACCTTTTTCTCTTTATCAAAACAAAGTTCAGACAGAACATTTGCTATTCTGCACTTGTACACTCTTGCCTTGACTATCCTGTCAAGAGTGAGCTCTTGGGCTCATTCAGGAAGTTTCAATGTTTTTAATGCAACCACAATGTGTAGCAGGCCAGATCCTTCAGGGAATGAGAGGGCAGGTAGTATCTGACATGTTTTCCAGATACTTCAACAAGTTTGAAGTTCTTCAGACCCAAGAGCATCCAGTCTGTAAGTTAATCACTGATATGTCCTCAGCTGTTGGTGAAAACAAAAATCTGTTGTAAATTAAAGTACTTTTTTCAATAGCTTTACGTGACTTTGCTGCTATTCAGACTGGCTCTGATGTGAGTGTTCATGTTGAGCTTTAGAGTATACTTTTGTGTATGTTTGTAACTGATTGTTTCATTTGACTTTCATTATATCTGACAGGGAAATAAATGACTGTTTTATCAAAGCCTGTGAATTCAGCATTTTTTCCCAATTTTAAAATAGGCAATAACAAACCAGCTGAAATGTCAAACTAAACTTGCTTTATCCTGATACCTGTTTTTTTTTTTCTTTGAGAGGGTGGAGTGAGGTGAAGAGAACATGAGTTAGAGTTGATTTTTCTAGTTTATACAATGTTAAACTCCCAGTAACCTCTAAGAAAGAAAAATGTGTATTTTCAATTGTACATTCAAAAATTACTGTCTTGGATATACATGAAAAATACAAATGAGCTGCAGAGAAAGGAATATATATCTGACCTTTCTTATTGTAACTTTGAGTATCTTAGAAAAATACAAATTAGTAAGAGTAATATACAATGGGAATGTGGAAAGAGAATTTTTTTGCTATGTTTTCTAATAATTTCTAACCTTTTGTGAGTTTTTATTTCTCTTTTTCTTTTGGTGTCTTTCATACAGGACTGTTTGGTTTTAAGGCTTGATGGCAACTAAGCAGCACACAGCAGCTTGCTTACTTCTAACCCACCCCAGCGGGATGGTGAATTAAAAATGAAATTTGTGGCTTGAAATAAGAACGTTTTAATAATTGTAAGCAATAAGTAAAAGTAAAATATAATAACAGCAATAACAGGTATTTTAAAAGAAAAGATTGATTTGTAAATACAGTATGCTATGCTTTTTTGAGTGAATGACCAATACAAAAATGAAATCAAATTAATTTGATTTGCATTATTGTTTGGAAATACTATTGTCACGGACATATAACCTGTCTTAATCTAAGCCCTACGTAGAACAAAAAGAGTTTAATGATTCTTGGAAAAATGTCCATCATGATAGGACAGCAAGCAAAATAAACACTCCTGAGATGAAGGATAGTATGTATCAGGGACAAGAAATAGCTCTGCTTTCCTATTTAACACTGACATTTCTTGTCAGTGGAGGACAGATTCATGGAGAAATTTGAAGGATTATAAGGAGATTTTAACTGAGATATTGCACACATTATGAGATCTGAGAAGTCATTAACATGTTGGTGGGAATGAGGGCTGACCTCTCAGTAGCACTGCAAAAATTACAGGCATGAGAAAAACTTTTAAATTGCTTCTGCTCAAAATTAAAGAGATGTAGGGCCCTTGAGAGAATAAATAGCATAATAAGAAGTAAAACAAGGGCTCTTCCTTCAAGCAATATATTTGTGTGTATCAGTCCTGGCTTCTTGGCCTCAGGCCCTAACTGAAAGAATGGTTGAATAGTGTTTCTCTGGTACATGGGAGAGCTGGGAGAATAAGTGAGCACTAACACACCACTGTGATCCCAGCACCAGTTCACTTCACCAAATTTGGGGCATGGTGTCTGCTTGTCGTTCACCCATACGGTTGAATTTTCAGAAACATTTTGTTGCAAGTCAACTAAACATTTTCCAGCACAATATGGACATTGTGTGGGAGTTAAACCTGGCCCAGAAAGAATCCTGCATAAGCACTTTGGATGCAGCCACTCTCTTTGGACAGCATGTGTAAGAATATGGCTGTGGCAGGACGGTGCCAGCTGGCCTCAGGGCTGGAGAACATTCACCTGGCAGAGGAAAGAGCTCTGCTCTAGTTTAGTACCTGCATGCAGCATTGGGGGGCCACTGCCTGCCTAACTTACCCAGGCACACTGAGCACTGGGAGGAAACACTGAGCTCAGTTTAACACAAAAGGAAAAGTTAGGCAGAAAAATCAAGACCATCTGGCTCCTTATGCAACCCCTTGACATACCACCAAAATGCAGGTTAGAAGGACCACATGCATGAGTCACCTCACCAAAGGAGCACTGCAGCCCTGAATACAACCCAATACAGCATTAAGCTGTCTGCCCAGGCTTCCATGTTTTCTGTGATTACTCTATAGAATTATCTGTACTGTTGTCCATGTAGTAGGTTTTATTTCTCCCTCTCTTTTATAGAATGAAGTATCAAAGACTGCACTAATAACACAAATAATAGGTGTCAAGCCTGAGGAATAAGGAGGACTGGCACACAACAGAGAAATACTCTGTATCTTCATCTCTATACTACACTGGGACACAACTGCTTTTCAGATTGTTGTGTAACATAATGCACACCGTACCTGAGGGGCTAAAGAAACATGTCCCTGAAAGACCATTACTTTGCCAGACAGGTATCCTTGGGGTTGTCTCTCCTTGGTGTTCCTCTCCCCACACTTTCTCTTTAGATCCAGAACAGTCCTTCTGGGCAACTTAATGTTCTGGATCAACATGAACGATATTTTATTCCAAACCGTCTCATTTATAGGCTTTGGGTTGACTTGCTGGAGAATTACAGACTTCTGTTGATTTCTCCTTGACTTTCCAGAGGGTAAAGGCTGTGGGAATGACTTAAGCATGAGGCCTTGAGAAGAGCGTGATGACATTCTCACTTACACCTGAAGCAAACTGGGTGCAGAATATTTGGGATTTGCCCACTCTTTTTCATCCTTTTTCTCTCATGTCCCCAGGAAGAGGTCTGCAAGGACTTCTCTGGAATATTTCAAGTCCAGCTCATTCAATGGGCTAGTTCAAAGACAGAATAGATGCAAAGCAACAGGAGCACCTCTAGGGAAGCATGGATCTGAGGAAAGGGTTTAGAAAAACTCCCCGTACTTGCTTTTCTTTTGAACATATATTTTAGGGAGTGGTGTGTTTATTGTTTGGGATTTTTTATTAATGTCCTTTGTGTGAACTATGCAGACAGACAGACATAAATCCTAAATTAGAGTCAGCATAAACTGTTTGATCAGGCTGTAAAATTTGTGCTGGAGGTCTCAGCTCAATGGGCGTCTGTGATGGCCAGCGATGGACAGGATTTGTAATGGAAGAATTAGCTGAGGTCTGGGGCAGCCACCACCTCGGTCCCCGTTCTATCCCTAAAATGAAACTTGTTTTACTGCTGCTGGTGGATTCTGGAGCACCCCTGTGAATCCAGGTTTTCTACAGCTGGCCACTGGATTCTGTCCTTTGCCCATAGCATAGAGTAGCCAGGGAAGAACACTGTGTGTCTTGGACAACTGCAACTGCTTTCGTTGCTAGGACAACATACTGTCACTTAACAACCCATAGTTTTGCCTCTGATTGAGGGTTCTAAGAATAGATTTTAGTTACAAAATCTCTCCTTCCACCATTTCTACTGCACACAGGTCTGAGGAGGATCTTCTACTTCTCCTGACTGCTTGAGACACATCCTTGGGTCCTAGTTCTTATTCCAGGCAGGCCTTTGGGCTTCCTTCAAGGCAGTGAATCTTTACAACCTTGGCTCATGAAAGGAATTTACAGGATAAATCCAGGTATATGTGTTTCCTGAGAGCAGATTCCTGAAGAAGTAGAGAGGTGTAGCATCTGCACCAGGCAGAGCGTTTGTTCAGCAGAGCCCAGCAGACTGCACCAGCTGCCTGGGTGTCTACAAGCTGCCAGATTGCAAGAGACTAGTCCAGAAATCTGGCACTGAAATATCTAGCCCTTTTTTGTATTTACTGTGTTTCACCAGCTGTTTTTCCCCCTCGTGTTGGTCAATAGCTACACAAGTTACTCTATGTACAAATGTGTGACCTGAGCATATGAGTGCCAAGGATGAAAAAGAGAACTGTTGGCTAGACATTCAAGAGCAGAGTACTCATGTGCTTCACTGGAACTGTTTAAAAAGTGTGTAGAAATGGAAGACAGACACCTTAGGAAGCAGAAGTTTAGGTTAAACCTCTCTCTGCATTAATTTTAAACAAATATTTGTCAGCTGGCACTTCTCCTTCTGAACATCTTTCATTTTGAATAAATGCTGAGGAAGAGGACAAGACAGGCAGAAAACCAGGGGCTGACTGGTAGAAAACACACTTATCAAGGGTGTGGGAAACCAAGGCTGGAAGGCTCACAGATCTAACTGAGTTAAAAAGATGTGAACAGCATTGGCAAGAACAGCTGAACACTTAAAACCAGATCTCAGTGGGTTGTGAGGGCCAGAAGACAGACTGGCAGCTGGGCAGTGTTTGAAAGAGAGTAAAATCTTCAGACACCAGTACAGTGTGCATTTCACAGATGAATTAGAAAAGGGCTGTGGGAGGCTGTAGCAGTAAGAAGAGTGAGAGCTGAAGGCAAGAAAGTCTCTGTGAGAAATTTTCTTCACTTTAGCTGTTATTTTTATTGCATGTCTTGAATAAAGAGAATTGGGTGAAGAGTATGCTGGAAAAGGAATGAGCACTGAGTGTGGGGAACAGCTGGAGTATTTCTGACATACACTTCTTTTACTTGCCACCCTATTTATGGGGCTGTAGGAATGTGGAGGGGAAAAAAGTTTACAGCTTTAATATTTCTTGTGAGCAAAATCCATACAGGATCTGTATTGGAATGTGAGTGCAGAGAACAAAAGGATGTGTCTCTGTGCCAGTGTGTGATTAACTTGAGTTTGTCTATACTATGATTTAAAGTTTGTCTATACTATGATTTAAAGTTGCTGGACTCTTTTCCTTAAGTGTTCGTTATATACAGATGTGCATAAAGCCTTTCCACCCCAAACATTAAATACAACTTTTAGAGGAAAAATAACTATGCGTTTATTTGAATGGACTGGTTTGTTTGGTTTTTTTTTAAGTAAACATTTATTTAATTTTGTTATTTAGTGTTGTAGCCAAAATCAACAGACAGTCTTTTACAAATAGTATTCAGGTACAAGTAGTGTTTCTTCTGGCATATAACCAAATATTTGGCAGAATGAAGACTTGTCCTGCCATGTTTAGTTGAACAAGGGAGGTAGAAACATTTCCTTGATATCAGTGGAGATGAGGGGAGCAGAAAAACACAGAATCTTTTGCTTACAGACCTCGATGGGATAATATGCAGATCATCTTCAAGTCCGTGCTGCATGTCAAGGACATTTGCAGCTTGGTTCATGCTGAGACCAAATGCCAGTGGTTCATCAGAGAGGAGATTTGCAGTTGTGTTGGAGACGGGAGAAAGGTGAGCATCACTCTCAGCCAGGGATGCGGGTGAGGGAAAATCCAGATTTGACACAATATCTCACCTTTCTCCCTGTGTCTGATGTGGGATCACCATACAGGAGGAAACCTGGTGCACTGTGAGGGTACCTCATGAGACACAGGGCTTGAGAGATACAAGCTCTACCCCAGAGCACTGAAGATACGACGACCTCATGGTCAAACAAAGCCCGTTGTGATGTTCATGGGAGCTGTGAGAGATTCTGGTGAGAAGGAATGTTTAAGTGAAAGATTGAGCTGGCTGCAGAATAACTTGGTCTCCAATTTGTATAGCTTCTTGAAAGAGAGTCCCTCACCAGCTTTGCACTGTGGGTCCTCAAGGGACAGGTAAGCCACGTCCTAATCAAGCTCACCAGAGCCAGCAAAATGAGTAAATACAAGAAATTCTACCTTCATGAGCAAATTGCATGTTTGAGTACTCATCATTACCATCATAAGGGGATGCTGATCTGAGGAAATGCAATGATAAAAACTTAGGCTTGCCATAAAAATTTGGTTGTATTGAATAGTCAGCTCCTGCTCTGATGTGACATCTATAGAAACAATTCAAATTACTTCTATAAGGAAAGTCAGTGATCAGCTACAAAAATTAATTCAGACTGTTAGAGCTTTTTTTCATTCACTGTTCTGGCATATTTGTGCATTCAAAGATCTATGAAAAACTAGTATCTGTCCAGAAGCCACACTTCATTTGTTCAAGAGAGAAATTTCGTTTAGGGATTAAATTGGTATAATTCTGAAGCCAATAGTAATTTTGCAGATGATTTGTATGAAACATGATGAGGTCTTTCCCAAAGACATAGTGTACAATTTTGTGGTAGAATAATCATGGAAAAGACCAAAAGTTAAAATAGCACTCTCCTTAAGTCAAGTAATTAACCCATAACTCTTTGAACAAATCATAGGTCAGAATGCAGAGAGATAATTTTAAAGAACCAATAATTTAGGAAAGATTCTATAATTTGATTGGCTAACATCAATCTTTTGAGCACCAAATATTTGATTTAAATTATTTAAAGATTTTTTTTCTTATCTCTATAACTGATATATCAAAACACAATATAAATATTGATATTTAAATGTAAATGTACAATATTTATTGGATATTCTTCATTGGACATAATATTTATTGGATAACATGCTTCCAATATCAGAACAGTACTTTAGAATGTTAGTAATGGGATTTGATAAAATAATAGTACAGCAGTTGTGATGTTTTTGCATAGTTACAAACACCTTTATTCTCTAATACAATTAATTTTACTCTTTATTTGCTCTTGGGATAAAACATTTACAGTCAGAATTAAAGATTAATGTAGGATAATAACACAAAATGGGGGTAAAATATGGTATCAGTTTGTGTAATGGCATGTTACATGCAGATGTTTTGAATTATATTACCTTTTTATTGATGTGTCCAGAATTTTTTTTACAGCTTAAGCATATGGGGTCTTTTAAACCTACCAAGTATAGCAAATTGCAGATGAATTGGTCCATGAGGATGGTTTAAAAAAAAGTCTCTTAAGGTATATTGTTGAAATTATAACATGAAAAAACCAGAGGTACTGGAGGAAACTCTGACCTACTGGAACTCCATTTAAACTACTGTAACAGTAGTCACATTGTGCAGCCAGTCTATTGCAGCATTTGCTTCTTGATGAGACTTTTATTTAGACTACTTAGACAATGCTAAGAAATAAGTGCATTAATAGCTATTAATGTAGTTCTCAAACAATAATTCAGGCTTTGTCTTCCATGCTAAAAATTACTAATTTTTTACTTGGATTTATTAAACTGTACATATAACCCTGCAGTAAAAGTGGACATTAAAGACAGGGTACTGACAGTTAGGTAAGCAAAAATGGTCTGATAACCTTTTCCATAACATTTAGTAGTAAATCAGACATGTCTTAACCTTGATTGTGTCAAAATGGTGTGCTGCCACTAGTTGCATTGAGATGTGGCTGTATTCTTGTACTAATAAAAGCAAATCCTCACATAAGGCATTCTGACTTGCCTTCCAAACTGGAAGCCTGCCCACTAAAATGCTGTAGTTACAGTTATAGAACCATATAATTTACGTTAATTGGTTTTCCTTTCTGGATTTTACTGGCTGCTGCTGTTTTTTGGAAGTTTCATTTTCTATAGGAATTACAGTGTTCTATAAGATAGTATATAAATAAGATGTACAGTATCAGTAGAAGAAATGCAAAGTTCCAGACATTTATTTTCAGCCCTGATTTGTAGAGGGTCACAGATAATCCTTTACTTTATTACCAGTCCCACCTCAGGAAGTCCTGTAGGTGCCTTGGTATTTATGTCATCACTATATTGGCTATTGATGCTACAGGATTAGGAATTTCTGAGGATTCCCTTCCCTTATGCACAAAGGTAATAAATTTACGACACAAATAAAGGTGACACCTAAATTAATAAGACAGGAAGCAATTTAATTTCACATTTTTACATTTTAAATATAAAAGTATGCCTCTTATTTTACAGATGTAGAAGTCTACATTTCACAGGTCATTTTTACTTTTTTAAAAATAAAGAAAAATGCAATATTTGTTTCTCAACCACTTTGCATTACTCTAATGCAATAAAGCTCAGTAAAAACTATTTTGAACTTCTCTGAAATGTTGCACAGCCAAGTGAAGCATGATCTAAAACAGGCCAACAAGCACAGGGTCATCCTCTTGCTACCAGAGACATGCCAAGCACTGCTTTAAAGGTTGATTGCATGACTGTCACGTTCCAGTTGAAAGTCTTTCCAATTGCTGCCACATTTCCAAATAGACAATAGAAGGAAGAAATAGACAAAAATTCTGTCTGGAATGTTTAATAAAAAGCAAGGTAAAAATGACCTGCAGTCAGAGAATGAGCATCAATCTGAAGTTTGCTTTGGCTCTGAGCAAATAATTCCTGTTTGAAAATACTGATAATGATCTGTAGCACTGTGGGAAGTATTGAACCATACTCACTCGATTTGGGTTGAAAGGAACCTTAATGTACAGAAATTGAATGTTTCTGTCCTGCTGACCTTGATGGTCCAAAAACTCTTGCATAAGACAAATTGTAAAAATGGTCTACACTAGTTATCCCATTTCAGCTTCAGGGAAAATCAATTACTAGGAAGGACAGGAAAACCAGAAGCACGAGGATTTATTGTGGCAGAACATAAATCACAGAGGTATGATTCTTGTTATTCTGTAAGTTATTTGCAAAATCAAGAATCAGTAGAAGCTGTTTTAAAGAGAATATATATTGGGAAAAACCTCTATACATCTTTGGTTTTGAACAGTAGGACTGTGATTTATATTTACTGTTCTGTGCTGCAGCAATGCCATTATTTTAAGTCAGAGAAAAACTACAGTGACCAAGGGGCAGAACAAACCTGATGATTGCATGAAGCTTAACAGACTAATGCTCTGAGACATCCATTCTCTTCACCTGCTGAGTTCGGCACTATGTCAAAAGACACTTGATGGGCATCCTTAGATACTTGAAATATTTGCTGTTTTCCCTAAACTCAAGTATTTCCTAAATTATATCTGTGGACGGAGATGTAGCCACCTCTGTATATTTTCATAAATCTGATATACAAGTGTCTGGTATAGATGGGGTGAAACTCACTTTGAAAGTTCTTCTCTCTCTTTGTGGATTATAGAAAAGGATTTCTATTTCTAATCTAGAATAGATGAGAATAAATGCTTTGAGATATTTAAAAATATGTAAGAAAAAGCTACTTCTGTTTTATTCTAGTTCTGTCCCTGAGAATAGAAAACACAATACAACGTATAGGACAACATGAAATTGGCAGTAAAACCTATCCAGGTTTTTTGTTAATCTAGGCTATCCCATTATGTTCACTATGTAACCTTGCTGAGAATTTCATTATTTTCAGATTTACCAAGAAAATGCCTTTTTTTAAAAAAAAATAGGTTTTACTTAGTGTGCAAGTATATCTTCCTTTGGAATAGAATGAATGCTTTGAAGGAAAAAACTTGTTTCGACATTTATTAGCCATCACCTACCGTACTAAAGTTCCAGCAAGGTGTGATATAGGACACAGAGCCTTTCTCAATAAGGTTCCCTGGGTTGTTATTTTCATATCATATGACCATATTCACAGTAGGTATAGTATCTCAAGGATATCTGTGCCCCTCCTAGTTAGACATGGCAGAAAAGAATGACCTGGAAGGCAATGTGGATGGCTAAATTTATGAAGACCACTATCTGACTGTAAAACATCTGTCTGAGGACCCCGCCAAAAATCCACTGTTGGCTGGCTGGCTGACAATTACATCCAAACATGCTGTACCTGTATGTCAAATACAAACCAGCTGCCAGATCTCTGTGCTGATTCATCTGCCGAGCACACCACAAGCAATTCACTTGACTTATGATGAGATAGAGTTGAGTTTCGTGATGAAGAAACAAGAACAGTAAATCGGCTGCCAGTCAGCTATGCCTTTAACTGGATGAATATCCTTGGATAACACAACCACATGTGTTATTGAGCTATTAGCTACTCACAGGATCTTCAAAAGGTTGAAGGAAATAAACTACTGAAATTGGGTGCTGTCTTTCACACAGTTAGCTGATCAGAAATTAGCTTTTCAAAGGGTCGAGAAAAGCATATGTTTGCAGCAATATTTACAGACATCTGCACCACTTTAATGATAACCATTGCATCTGTTTGCGTTGGCAAACCCAGACACGTCTTGGTCTGAGCTCTTCTGGATGGCAGTGTGAATCCTGCTGGGCTCTTTACCTCCATGAGATTAGAGGATTACAAATCACATATCAGAGCAGAGGTCAAAGCCACAGTATTTCAGAGGTCTTAAACTGAGCAATTCAAAACCTCTGCTCCTGAACCCTGTTCATGTTATTCCATGTTAAAAGTTTGGGAAAATGCTTTTTCCACCTTTCTTGTGCTCAATGTTAATCAGTTTGTAACTAGAACCTATTAATTAGGTAACCATATTCCACTAGAACTCTATATAGTAACCTTCAGCTCAAAGAGCTGTCAGTGACTCCAGGCAAGGGTGAGAATGGAAACCATTAAAACCATACCTTTTATTGCTAAAAGTTGTGGAATAAATATGCAATATAATTATGTCTGTCCTAAAGGAAGCCATCTGTCCAGTTTCTCTTGTACTAAGCCACACTGATGGTGCTCAGAAACCAGTATGTATTGTATTAACATATCATGGGATCCTTGTTATCATCAAAGGATTTGGGTTTATGCCCTGAAAGTTCTGATCTATAGAACCTTTGCTATTTCCTTTGGGACACAATTCTTCTATTAAACAGAAAATGTTATCAGGAAGTTCATTTCCTTTCACTCATCTTCCTCTTAAATTTTACATTTTTTTTAACTAGCCTGTTTTTTTTTGTTTTGGTTTGGTTGGGATTCAGGTTTTTATTACTCTACTAAATAACTCCTATTTCATTAACTATGCTCACCCTTGGAATGGACTCTTCAGCTACTGCTTCCTTTAGCTATATGTGTTAGAATTCTTGATATTTAAAAGGTTAACTTTTCCACCCTCCCCTTAATTTTCATGTTGTGCCTCTTTATACCACCAGGCTAAAGCCAGGGCTGAAACAAGAATTGTTGAAATACCACGAGTATTTACGATGTCTGGAACTTTCTGAAATACTGTGAGAAACCCATTCTTTTGAGACTTCCAGCTCAGTCTTAAGATTCAGATAAAATCAGGATAACAATCCAATTCTTTTTATTATATTTATCCACATCTTCTGAGATTTCTTCATCCCTATTAAAAAGAAATATATATTACATAGGATATGCATCACTCTGATGCATTTTGTCCTCCCATACTTTTTCATCCTATAACCCCTTCAGTTGAGTTCAACGTCCTTTAGCATCATTAATAAATTGAAACAGATTTAGCATGTTATTCTTGAATCCAAGATAACAAAACACACAAAAAATTGTAAGACCATTTTCAGACTCAGAAGACATCCACTTTAGTTTCTGAGATGATAAGCAAGTCACTGTCTCCACGGTCCCACCGTTTCCCTACTCAATTCACACTCTTGCACAGCTTCTTCTGTAGCTCTGATGCCTAAACTTCCTCTGCTTAGTAGTCAGAATAGAACTTGGCCCATAGAAATCATATCTATCAAATTTTGGCAAAGACCCATCAAAAAGATGCTTTTTATAAAAATGTAGCCCAAAATGAGCACCACCACCCAGCATTCTATCTCCCATGTAAGCCAATCTACAGTGTGATCATCTTCCATTCTTTCCCACTGCACACATCTGGATAGGCAATTATGAAAATCAAAATCATGAAAAAGTCCACATTTTATGCCTGCTTAAGCTGTCACATCTCAACATTGTGATGTCTGGCGCCATATAAATGTCAGATGCAATTGACAAGGTAGGTGCATTCATGAAAAGCACCTTGGTCTATTGACATCTTGAGGGCAAAAGGCTTCATTTTGGAAGACAAGACTTTCAGGACGACTGACAACTAAATAAAATTATGTTTCATCTGTGTTTGCCACCATTACTATGCCAGTCTCCTGTGGGGAGCTTGTCTGGTTGCTTTCCTTTTGGCTGTTACAAGGCTGTTATTCTTTCAAAACTATATACTTTTAGAAACCTGAATGTCTAATGATCTCTACTACTTAATCTTGACAGCTTCTCTTTGTGCTGAAGAAAAAGGAAAAAAAATTAGCATATTAAGTATCTTTTTGTGTCTTGTTCCAGTATAATACATTATACTCTATCTTATCTCAGCTTCCAAAATTGATAGAAACTGTATACCTTGTGTTCTTATTCAGCTGTTAAAAATTATTAAAATGGCCTAACCTGTGTATACAGTGATTTCCACTGATTTTCATTGAAACAGATTGGTCCTCATAAAGATAATTAACTAAGCAGAAAAACCCGGGTCAAATTTCAGCTGCATTTTTTTTCCCAGTGGTACATTATACATTTGTCTGGTCTCAATAGCATCCAACAGATTTTGAATATTAGGTGATGAAGGCAGGACTTCAAAATGTTTGAATGTTCATCTCAGAAAAACGCTCAGAAATCTGGCTGCCTGGCATATCTGCTAAGTCTATAAAACAACACAAGTAGAAATTTAATGTCAGCAGTGTTAACATGAGATCTCTGGTATATTACAATTCTCACTGGACTTATGCAGTTCTTTTTTTCTCTTCTTTGCATGCCTTTGCATGCAGCTGTTTTTTGGGTGACTGCAGATGAGAGGAAGGGGCTTCTTTCTAGGCTTGAGCCTCTAAATCTCAGGCCAGATTGTGATCCTCAAATCTGTATGGGAAAAATCCTTTCTTTAAAATTCCCGTTCATCCCGAGAAACAGAGGAATTAACCATTTCAGCAGAACCTTTCTTTTCCTCAGAAACACTTTGGTATAGGCTCTTCATAGGTTAGCTTCTTATGGTGAGATGACATACTAACACACTAATTTTTATGTGCACCAATCAATTTTGGCATTAACTTTTTTCTAAGGTCCAAAACCAATTTATGTCCAAAAAAAAGTCCTTTGTAGTTCAGCTCCACAAGAAGCACACGATTTAAATACCAAGTCGTTCTTAAAGGTGATTTTTCTCATATGTTCAAAAGCATGGCTTGGACCACATCTACAGAGAACAATTCCAATCCTGTTAATAATGAAGAAAACACGAAAAGCTTTCTTAATAAGAAAAATACTGCAGACACATCATGTACACTCCTCCAAAATGTGGATATGCCCCTTATTCACCAGCCTGATGTGAAGTTTCTATATCATGCTGCTGCTTTGTCTTGGTTTCATCTTTCCACTCCTCATCCACCATTTTCTGGGACACAAAACAGCCCAGCCAGTACAGTTGGAGACAAGGGCTCGATCTGGGTGAGAGAAGAGTCATTCAGACTCCTGCTGGAGACTGCCACAAAGGACTTCAGAGGAGCAGGAGCATTAATAGGCCACTTCCAGTGGGACAGTGAAAGCTTAGGGAATTTAAATGGGTTGGCAGTTTCCAGAAATGAATTCCTTTTGTCATAAATCATTTAATGACATAGACACAGGTCTTGATTTAAAAGATGTTTTCTTTTTATTTGTCTAGGGTTGCCATTGTGTCTTTATTCAAAGATGAAAATGTATCTGGTTTTGTACTAATTCAGAGCAAATACAAGAAGAAACAGTTCTACAGCTGTGATAAAAGCTATGTAACATATTACGTAGGAGAAATTGCACAAGTAGATGCAGAGATCAAAAGCTAATTAGTAATCTAACAATCAATTAGTTAATCACTATTATTTGTGTGAGAAAGGGGTCCAAAGTCTTCAGACCTAAAATATACTGTGCTATGCATATTTTTAAGGACATGAGAAAACACAGACCATGGTCTACATAAAAACCACAAAATTATGTATCTAAAATAATTGTAAGGGAAAAGAGATGAATTATAGCAATAGCAAAATCCCCAAGCACTGTGACAAAAAATAAAAATCCACACTGTGAACAAAAAATCGCAAGCATTTAATATTTAGTTGTTCTGGTTGATTGCATGCCCAGGGGTGAGCTAGTTCTGTTCAGCTTAGCCAGTCAGGATGGGTCAGCTACCAGTGAAGGAGCAAACCACAAGCACGTATATGTTCACCAAAATGGGTACTAATGTTGGGTGTCATACAGAATTCCTACTATTTCAATGAAATCTTGATCAGAAAAATGTATTCATTTCATTTCACTAATTTTCTGGCATACCTTTGTGCCAAAGTACTGTCTTTGAAATGCTTTGTCATTATTCAGAATTGTCTTTTCCTTTACCCACAAGTGAATTGACACAATCTTGGTATCAGCTGCATAGCTCAACATCTTCTGATCTGCTGAAAGAAACAGCAATTTGAAATAATCAGCCAATATTTTTTTTACCTGATTTCCAAAGAGGAGCAGCGAGCTGAAAATGCCATGAGGGAATTCTTTTTCAATTCAGGAGTCTTGTGCAGGGATGACTTCTACATGGGTTATGCAGTTCTTTAGCAGAGACTGAAAATAACAATTCCTCAGAAAAAAAAATTCTGTTTCTGCTTTTGCAATTTTAAAGTGTAGCGTCATGTTTAACAGCTTACCTTTATTCCAAAACCTCTATTTCACATGCTTCACTTTAAGGATAATTAAATAAAGGTCTACAGTATGGAACCACTCAATAATTGAATACACACATTAAATTCTGTCTGATGCACCTTCAAAAGTAATCCACATATCAAATTCTACATGAAGTTCATACACACACCTTAAATTCTGACTACATAAAACTTTGTATATGTGCCCATATGCATTGGGTACACACAGTAAAGGGTTTCTAATATATGGATGCCTATCCTCTACTCAGAAACTTCCATATAGAACACGGCAATAGCAAAGGCTCTAAAGGGTTTCTTGGACACTTGCTCTTTTTCCTTACTAGGATATAGAATTCTCTGTTGGAATGGCATTAAAAAATAAAAAATTATAGTAGATATGTGATTTATATTGTGCACGTAGAACTGGTTGTAGCAAAATTGTTATCAAAGAGGAAAGGATTGCAGGTTTAGGTTGCTTTTTTCTTTACTGAAAAGCACTCAGATTCCAGAATCAATTAATCTTCTCTGGAAGTTCATGCAGCAGCCAGATACACTCAAAGGAGTGTGTTCTGTGCTCTGGTCTCCTATAGCTCCTCCTGGCTCCTTTATGTGCCTGGGCTCTGACAGGAACAGCCTTGGCAGGTCCTTGATGAAAATGCAGTCTTAAAGGAAGCTTAGACCTGGTTCATTGCTAGCCTTGAAAGAAAGAAAGAAAGGAGTTACATCTGGAAATTGCAGAAAGGCTGTAATTCACACAAGATAAAGCTGGATGTATAACATAAATAGAATTGGAAAGTTTGTGTTGTTTCAACAGATTGGTCTGTTAATGTATGGCCTGGTGTGGCCAGCTGCATATAAATATATATATACACACACGTATACACATAGATATGTATATACTTGTAGACATTACAAATCTTAGAATGACAGAGTCAATCTTGGAAGTGAAATTCAAATTAAAAAGACACACTTCTGTCCAGCTTCTCACTGTAAAATATAAAGAAAAAGAACATTCTAAAGTAATTAGTCTTTCCCTGTTACTTATTAGTAACTATATCATTTTATCATTATTCCTCTTTATTCACTACATAAATGTCCTCATTAGATATTGACTCTAATAATGTTTGGAAGCCTGGAAGGAGAAATTTCTGACCTTGAGGAACTGAGAGTTCCAGAAAGATTATTAAATTTGGAGAACAAAATCATTTACAAAGTAATGTTATGGCTGCAGGTAAAATGTTCTTTTATAGTTCTTTTTAGTCTGAACACTAACACCTCATTTGCCAGCACAGTCCCTGAAAAGCTGCCTCAACTGTAAAGAAATAAAAGCCATACCAGACCCTGCAAAGCCAGAGCTTCCTTCACCTTACAAATGTGTACTTAAATATAAAAACTTTCAAAAAAAGTTTCCCAATCAAACATGAATGTGTAGGTCTTGATACTGAAAGTTTAATAACCATTTAAAAGCTTCTTTGTATGAACTGGTAGGAAATGGTCACTTTAGGCTTAATGACTTTTCTGTAATTAAATTTTCCATAATTTATAGCAGATGAAGGCCCCTTGCTGGCTGTCCTTTACTATGTGATCATGCTCTACCTTGTATCTATCCAAACATTCTTTTAGATTGTCCAACTGTTAAACTGTTCGGTGTCAAAATTTTTCTGGATTGGTACTTAGAGTTTTTATGTTTCTTGCTTAACATTGGTTTGTAGTTTCTCTGTACATAAATACATCAACGTGCATTAAAAACAGAACCTTTATCTACACAAGTTGCTTGGGGAGTAATTCTCCCTGGTGCATAGGACAAGAAAAAGCATTGTTTTCTCTTTGGTTTAAAGAGTTGATTTATAAAGGTTTACTTTTAAAGCTTCTGTTTCAAATGTGCTAACGCCAGAGTTTTTATATATTGCCCAGATTTACTTATCCATGTTTACAGTCTGATTTATAAACTGCATGCCTTCTGACTCAGCAGGAATCTTTGATTTAGTACAACACTTTAAAAGTAAGTTTTTTAGTAGTTCAGTATTTAACTGAATTCAGAGAAATTACAAATGGGTGAATGCCTAGTTCTTGTTTCTGTTCCATTGCGGTTTTCTCTTTTAGAATTTTTATATAGTAGAATATACAAGAAAAAATTCACTGTAAGAATGAGGGAATTTCAAAAAGTAAAGTTAACCAAAGCCTTCCAGTAATTAGAATTTCTGGGTTTTGAATGTCAGTAAAAGCAGACTTCTAAATCACCTAAATACATTGGAAAATACTACTTTTTTACCTTTGCAGTGGAATAAAGCCTTTTTCTGTGTATTCAAATAGGTGCACTGTCTGAGCTTCCAATTTGCTTCTGAGCCATCAATATTTTGCAGATGGTTTCTCAGACTGGATTTATACACACACCCTTAATTCACATTATTGGCATAAGAAGTCCCTGACAGAGATGTCTGGGATGTACATTTATGTTAAGTGGTTTAGAAGAAATAGTAAAGAACTGCCCAGAGTAGAGGTAATACCATATTCTCCGTTTTCTGCCTATTAACACAAAGGTACAAACATAGTTACTCAGAACATGATCTATCTACTATTGTCTATTTCTCTTTCTCTTTACTAAATAGAAACATCAAATCTTTAGGATCTGCTCACAGTTTGAAATGTTTTGTAATATGAATGGCTAAACTAGCTTTTGGGGAGTAAAACTTTCATTCACCTCATATGAGAATGCTTATTCCACAACATTAATTCAGTTTTAGGTCACTGATATGTGAACAGAAAAAAAGCCATAACAAAATAAAGCCATAAGAAAGCAGTTCCATTCTTACATGAGTTACGCTGGGATTTTAAAAAAAAATCATTGTATTCCTGGTCTGCATTGTATTCCTGGATTGCACGGATAATCAGCTGCTTCTAAATCAACCCCTGTCCTTGCCTTTATGTTGAATACTGATGAGGGTAGAAAGACAACAGAAGCTGTCACTTCAGCAATGACCACACACCCCACATCCCGCTCAGAGTTTTTCCCCTTGGGGATGAATGTGTTCAAATACTCTGGAGCTGGAAACTGCCTTGTGGATAAGAAATATTGATAAAATATGTCTTCCACCACGTCATACAAGCTAAGTAAGTAATAATTTGTTTTGTTTCACAGAGGTACGGAGGCCTCAGGTATTCTTCCAATCTTTTTTGCCCGCTCATACAACACTGCATGTTCATTCATTGGGTCTAAACAGCCACACACTAGACTGTATCAATTATCGTGTTCATTTCCAGGTGTAAATATTTCAAGCACATGAAACCTGTTTATATAGGAAAGTTACTTGAACTAATTTTTGCTTTTTAATTTTCATCAGAAAAGAATATACTTAGAGTAAGAAAATTCAGCCCCTCGGAGCCCGAGGATGAGGCAAACGTGAGAAAACATCCCCATCTAGTGGTGCTCCCCAGCCCTGGAACACCCAGCGCCATTGGGGAGGTAATTCAGGAGCAGGAGCAGTGGCAGCATAAGGCAACTTACATCAGCAACGCCACTGCAAACATGCTGGCATAACTGGCAAGTGTTCCATGCATAAGCCAAACCCGTCCTCATGAAAGGGAAAATCCCGTGATAAAACTGTGTATTACAACTGTGCAACCTGACCCTTCAGGTGCTGCTCCAATTCAGCCCAGAAACTGGAAATTTTACAAACTTAACTCTCATGTCCCACTGTTCTCATGCTGAAGTATTTTAATTGTTTTCCACAGATTTGTGGAAATCGCAATTTCCTCAATTGTGATTTCATTTCATGAGGAAAAAAAAAATGATAGACAGATTTCCTCAAAATTTCAGATAACACCATTTAGAGAAACTGGCCTGTCTCTCTCTTAGAATGATAACAACTATTAGGAACTCAATATCAGTTTAACAACATGCTGAATTAAATTATATTAAATATCAGAGTGTTTTATTGCAAAAGATTTAAATTATGAACTGAAAAAATAAAGGAAGATGTGGGGCTGACATTTAGTGAATCTTAGAGAGATCCAGCACCAGGCCTGAATTTTCCCAGGGAAAAGCAGTTTACCTTCAAAGAGAACAGTTCTGTAGGCATTTCTTGCTCTCAAGAAAAGATTGATAGGGTTTTGTAAGCATCTCATGTTCTCAAAATAGCAGGTGCTGTTTTTCACTTTAGTTTGTTATTTTCTTGTGTGTGTTCTCAAAACATGCTCTCTCTGTCTCATGCAATGGTGGTAGAGAGGCATTGGGTCATTTAACCAACCAAGTAACTGTTAGCGAAAGGCCTTATAAAAAGAGATAGATTGTTAAAAATAAAAACCTTCTCATTCTTTAGAATTCAGAGTCTTTCTCCTCATTCTATGGTAAACAGCAACAGGAAGACACAGTTCATTCAGACCTGGGTTCTGCTTTGTCAAAGACACTGCTTTGTCTCTGTGAAACATCATACCGATCCAAAAAGGGAATCCCAGAGATGCTTTCTACAATGGGAAGCAAGCAGGAGCAGGAGGAATGGTTTCCTGGTTTCCTGTACCCATAGCTTGGTAGGTGAAAAACAAGACCACAGACATTTCAATGAATTCAAGGAAATTTTTTGATTTTTCCACAGTGTAAGTGAAAGCAAAATTTGCCCTTTGGTACCAGAAATTATCCTGAGAGATTCCCTTCTAAAAACCTATCTTCATATAGACACTACAGACCTCTGCACACACACACTGAGAAAGAATTTTCTACTTCAGATGTAAAAAAGCCGTATTTCATAAACTGTGGTGGTGTTTCTTAACACACAACAGACACAGCTGTGAAAGAAAAACATGCAAAACATGAAGTCTTCTCTATTCCACAGTGAGAAAGTACTAACAAAATTCAGAAACCAAGATTTTTAAAGACCTAGAGGAAAATTACAGACAGAATAAGTCAATGTCCAGAAAGACATGAAGAGGTAAAGGCTGTCTCACACTGTGTCAATGTGTAAATCGCTTACTCACACTTAATTTCTTAAATCTTTTTTTGGGTTTTATAGTCCCTGGATCCCTTTGCAGGATTAAGAAAAATTAAAAGTTAAGAATATTCTGTTCTTTTCTTGTTTCTGTTAGCCTTGCTGAGCTCCTTGTTCATGTGCTCTTCATTAAATATACAGTCTTTACGACGTGATCTTCTTTCAAAATGAGCATTTCTACACAGTCAGCCCTTCAATGGACACTTCAATATACAGCTCATGGCTTTAAAGTGGATGTGTTCTCCACAGAACTACATTAAAGGTAAACGACCCCCTCTATGCAAACTGAAATTATTTTCCTGAATGTGTTGCATTACATGCAGTAATTTACCAGTTTTCTGTTTTAACATCTTTTGTAAGAAGCATCAATACCAACTTTTAAGGAGAGGGAAGGAATTTTCTTGTCCAAAGACTGCCTGGGATAAGTTGTCTCAGTCAATTTGATCCAATGGCCTAAGCATGGACTTTCTGGGATTCAAAATCTGGATTCCAATAGTAACAAAAATTCATTATTTACTCTGCTCCTGGAGCTGTGCACCAAATTTAATGTTTGACAACTCTGAGTTTACTTGTTCATTAACACTGGAGACACTTTTCTGCCAGACTGTGTAATCCACCCTCAGCAACGTGACCATAAACAATTGCCAATAAGTTATTTCAATATGCCAATAAGTTATTTCAAGTTGGGTTTCATTGCTGGTAGACATTACTCCTTTGTGCAAGAAAGTAAAAGCCTGAGCTCCTTGGAGCCATCAAGAGAAATTTTTCTTGTTTCTCTGTGTACATGATTTTATCTAGAATCTCTTATTCTGAAGTATAACATAGACTTTATAATTGTACCTCTTTTTTCAAAATACAGAGACATAAAGACATACAGAGAGCCATAGCTTAAATTAATTTACTATGCAAAACAATATGGCAGTAAGGAAGGGAAGCTTTGAAAGGGAATTTGAATAATCTGTACAGCCCCTGAAACATTTTAGAGTGATGGTTTGCTGGTATGCAACTGGATGTGAATTTTCATCATCTTGTGTTTAGCCAGTAGTCGATCCTGCAGTAAGGACATGGAAGGGACAGGAGAGGGCAGCAGAACACAGCCATGACCCCAGAGCTCGAGCGAATGTAAGGGTTTTTAAACAACCTATTTATATGCTTGAAGGTTTTGCAGTATTCTGCTTCATTCTGGCCATGCCTGTGTGCCTGGCTAAAGAAAGTGTTTAATTATAGCTATTAAATTGTGAGTAGAAAGCCAAGAAAGAAATGAAGCTCTCTGAAGAAATCCAAATTCAACATTTGATAAGAAAATTGTACTAACATTGCATTTATCCTTTATTTCATTTAATTAAAGGAGATATAGGCCCAGGCTTATAGAAGAGGTACTAAATCCCTATTCTGTATTTTTTGACTCTGAGGACAATGCATCTTGGTTTAATTTGGGAGAATATTTCAAGACTCCTTGTCCCGGTTTTGGCCAGAATAGGGTTAATTTTCTTCTAGTACCTGCCACATAGCTGCATTTTGGATTTAGGATGATAACAATATTGATAACACACTGATATTTTAGTTGTTGCTGAGCAGGCCTTGCCTTTTCTACTCCTCACCCCACCAGCAATGAGGCTGGGGGTGCACAAGCAGCTGTGAGGGAACACAGCAGAGACAGCTGACCCCAACCGGTCCAGGGGATATCCAAGACCCCACAGAGTCATGCTCAGCAGTTAAACCAGGGGGAACATGGGCCAGGGGCTGCTGCTCAGGAAAAGATTGGGCATCAGTCAGTTGGTGGTGAGCAATTGTTTTTGATTTGCATCACTTATTTTTCTTGGGGTGACTTATTTTGACTTATTTTTCTTCTCCTTTCTGTTTTTTTTTGGTTTTTTTTCATTTATTAATAATGTTTCTGTTACTTTTGTAATTATTATCATATTTTGTCTCAACCCATCTGTCTTCTCACTCTTACCACTCTGGTTGTCTCTCCCATCCCATACTGAGGAGTGACTGAGTGGCTGTGGGAAGCTCCTAGTAGCCCACTCGGAACAAAACATGAAGTAAATATTTTGAACTTTATTGTCAATGTCATTCCCTGTTGTTGAGATTGTTTTTTATTTGTGTGTATTTTCCCCATGCCAGATAAAACCCCTGCATGTCCATCCTGGAATCCATTGGTATGTCCTTTCACACCCTGCCCATGCAGAAGGGAGACAATCTCAAGGCCTCTGTGGTTCTGCCGTGTGGTAATGTGAGCTGAGGTTCTGCTGCAGCTGCTGCATGTGCCAAGCTCAGTTTGGGCACTATCACTGCTATTTGAGACTAATACTGACCCTTCTGGCACTGTTGTGCCACTGGCATGCCTATTGCATAGACGTGGCCAATGGATTTCTCCTGTAAACTCTGGTATATGAATTGGTTCATATTTATTATACTGATGAACTAGTGGCTCACTGTACTGGATGTTCAGATTTAATCACAAGACCTCAAGTCACTAAATCAATAAATTACTCCTGGTCAGATCAAGTATCTTTTTGACTAAGACTGCTGCTATCCAAATCCACCTAAAAGCCCAAATCCATGATCACAGCTACAGCCTCTGTCCAGATTCCCTAGCAGATGTAATTCACTCAGTCTGTGTGCCTGGAGAGCACACTACAGCACAGGTTTCTTTACCTCAGTGCCAAATTTTAATGCCAGTTGGAAATGTCTGGAGACAGAAATTCCCTGGATGTTCTAAGAACAAGGAGAGGAGTAGCAGCAGCTTTGTGACTGCAGTCTCTTCTTCGGTGCACCTCACATGCCATGGTGAGGGCAGAAAGGGCATCTCTGCCCTCCATTAAACTCTTGGCCTCACTGCAAATGTGCTCAGCTCCAGTCCTCCTTGTCTTGTGCTGCCAGGTGAAAGCAAAGTTTGCACTGCAACCTGAATCTTTCTGCTTCACATCACATAAAATTCACAGCCACAATTAAATAATGCTGTGTCCTGATTATTATCTGCTCCGCCTATATAGTCATGATGGGATGGGGAAAATCAATGTAGACAAAGCAAAATTACCAGTTTTTTTAAATGTTAACAGTCCACTTTGTCCCTTGCATCAGGCAAGTCCTTCCTTGGAACACACTCAGGAAGCAGATCATGACTAAAAAGATTCATATTGTGGACTTAATCTTCCAAAGATCCAATGATTGCTAAAACTGAGGATGACAGAGCATGATTCATACACATAATGACTTCTGTCCTTTAGGATCTCAGTTGTGTCATTAGTGGATTCCCAGACGTGTGATTTTTAATTACCTCAAAAGGCAAGATATGCCAGCATGTTACCCGGTTCCCTCAGGCCAAATTGCTTTGATGTGCAGCAGTGAATTTTCACAGACTCTGCTGAGCAGGATTTTGAGAGTGTGGCAGCTTCATGGGCTGCTACTCATCACTCTTAGATGAGAGTTCCCCTGAAATAATAAAGCTACCAGACAGAAGATGGAGGAAATCCTGTGAAAACCTTGGAGAAACAATACCTCACTACTGCTGTGATAAAATCACTCCTTATTGCTCATAGAATTTGAAGCACCTGAAGCAGAAATTCAGTGCACTTTTCAGTTGTACAGAAATGTATTTTGAAGGAGTGGCAAACATCTCTGTTTTTCAGACACAGAATCAGTACCAGCCAAAACTGTCCAACCTTATTCCACCTCATTGAGGAAGAAAGAGTTTAGTCCAGTGCTAGCTTTGTAAGAGGTGTGTTGCTGTAAGAAGGAGCAGACAGATTTACAGGAAGTGAGAGAGATGCAGAAGGAGTTAAAAGGATGAGGATTCTTCCCCAAAAGGATTAGTCAAGACATTGTGATAACTAAAAGAATGGTTTGAGTCTCCTTTCTACTTAAGTATAATCTTTTGACGTGACATTATTTTCATTTTGGCCTTATGAGACAGAAGGTAACACTCTTTTACTAGCTGCTAGTATTGGTCATTTTAGATGATTTATTCACCTGGCTGAATAGACTCTGTATTTTTTTTTTATCAAAGTCTGAAGTGAAACGTAGCTTTGGTAGATTACCTGAATATAAAACAATGTGGCACTTGATTGAAGAATTTATCAAGGAATAAAACCTTGGGCTGGGGAGTCCTAGAGTTGTGTGCTCTCCTTTCCTACTCTGATGAAGCCAAGGAGACATGAGTTCAACAGGGAGTCAACTGGTCTCTCCAGCCTTTACATTTATTTAAACAGTCAGGTGAATGGGTCTGTTCCCAAAGTTTCTGAAGCAGAGGGGGAATTTCTTTGAGGTCTTCAGGCTATAATTCATCTGTCCGCGGCAGGCATAATTATCCTAGCACACTTACCCTGTCGGTGTTTCTGGAATAAGAAAGCAGATACTTTTTCCTCTCTCTTTCTATATTTCCAGACATTACCATTATGTTTTCACTTCTTATAGCCACTGCAGAATGGAGTCTGAGGAGTGAGTTATGCCTTTGGTGCCGGCTGACATCCAGCTGAACTTGCTACCAGAATTTTAACAACATGGTCAGCAGCAGCAGCAGCAGCAGCATGCTGGGATGGGTTTTGCAGCAGTTCTCAGTTTCAGATGTTTAGTTAGAACAGTGTTTCGGTTTGTTTCCAACCTAAGACAAACAGTCATTTCTCTGTCAATGTCAACAGCAAGAAGTAAACTTTAAAATCTCACCTGCTTCTAAAGCCAAAACAAAACAAAAAACCTCAGATAACTAAAAAGCAGCAGATTTGTGTATACGTTAAAAATTACTGAAAGCCAGATTGTTTCTGTAGTGCCTTTGTTGGTCCTGGCTCAGGGAAAGGTTTTCTCTTTAGAAAATCATTTACCTCCAGAGGTGACAACTGCAGGTCCCTGTACAGCAGCACTCTCCCAGTTAAGCCAAGGTCCAGCAGCAATTTAACAGTTCCACGTCACTGCCTTTTCCAGCTTACTGTTTCTTGGCATAGAGAAGTACATGGCAAAATAAAAAATGACCTAAGGTCTCAGAATGAAGAGAGGAAGACAGAAATACTGCCAACACATTTTCTTTTTTTTCCCCTTTCACTAAACCAGTCTCTCCAACAGGCTGGTTCTTTGCTTCATTAGCTAAATGACTGTTAAGTAAAATCTGATTTGTATTTGTGAAGCTGCTTCTCTCTCATCTGTAGATCTTCAAGTACATTTCAGGCACTCAAGTGCTGTGTATAAGAACAGACAAGGATTATAAATTATTGCTTTGAGGCCAGACCATTTTAATTGGTTAGTTTGAATGGGAACATGAAACTTGAGAGGTCAGGGAGTCTGTAACATAAACCCAGGAGTACCTGAGAGAAATGAGGGCTGTCTTGGCTTTGTAAACTATTTTTCAAGGGTCTGTAGCTTTGTGGGGCTCACAGCTCATCATCAACCTAAGGACATGGGCAAAGACTCAGGCTGGTTGTCAGAAAAAAAAAAAGAAATTACAGAAAGAAAAAATTGTCTTCTAACTTATCCTGTGTGTTTGCAATACCAACATTTACTCACATTGCTCTGAGGAGCTGTTTGTGTCCTGCTGGAGTCTAACCTGTAAACTTCTGGGAAAAGGAGGATCACAGTGTCCCAGCTGCAGGACTGAGAGCAGAGGGTGAATGCCTCTGTCGGCCTCTGTGCTGATATTTAGTTAGAATTACATTTATGTAACTTCTTCCTCCTTTCTATGCATCCTCCATGGAGTATTTACTTCTGTTAGCAGCTCACTTGGGTGACTATTGGTGTCTTTTCTCATGGTTGCTTAAAATTATGGGTTGAATTGTGTTTTAGACAATCTACAGACTACTTTAATGTTCATGTGCTGAAACAACAGGGAAAGAAGAGAAAATATCATAGATATTCATCAAGATTTCTTGGTTGCTCAGTAGGACTTCACTTATCACAAAGATAAAAAACCAAACTAGACAGGATGTTTACCTCAGTTAGCAGTCACAAATCAAACATCACCTCCTCAAGTACAGAGCAAACACGTTGCAATTAACTACTAAGTCTGTGAGATTGTATGCTTTGATCATTAATAATGATTCTGATGTGAATGACTTCGCTAGAGTAAATTCCGCTTTTGTAAAACACTAACTAAACAACATCTGCCTGGTTTAATCATATTTAAATTAACTAATTCTATGGCCAAAGGTGATCTGCTAAATTGCAATATAATGTCTCAGAAAAAGTAAGTGAGTGATTGCAATTTTATTTTCATTGAGCTCTATGAGGAAGCTTTATGGTTCAAATAAAAGAATTACTTGACTTCAATTTTCAGCAACATAATTTTATGATAACTAGAATTAATGATTGTCATTTTTAAAGCAAACAGGATAAAACCCTTTCAGATGTCTTTACTAAAGTTCTCTTCTGCTTTAATGACTACGTTAACATAATAAGCAGACTTGGTTCCTAAAACTTATTAAAAAAGGACAAGGCAAGCAGTGGGAAAATGGAGAAACATTGGCTCCAGCACCTTTTATCATATCCCCAGAGAAACTAGAGGGATGAAGTTACTTGAGTCCCCTTGAGACCCAAGTGGAAAGGTATCAAAAGAGGAGTAGAACAGGGATCTCCTGAGGTGGATCAATGTTATTGGTAAAATGGTTGGAATTGCCAGTTCAAACCATAGGTGAAAAAGGGCATCAGCAGAGGAAAACAGAAGCAAAATTAAGAGAAATCTATATATAATTAAGAGGGCACCAGAAAGCTAGTCTGAGATTCAGTGCATGAAATAATTAATCAACAAGCTTTTGCCAGCATCCAGAATACATGTGGTGTTTTCTACACATCTAGCAATGCTCGTTTGCTGCTCAGAAAGGCTCAGTTTGAAAAAATTGGCACTGGACCAAAAAAAAAATCTGGGTGATGTTACAGGGTTTAACCTGGATAGGTGCAATTCCTAAAAGCAGAATGTCTGATGCTTTGAATTTCTTGCATCATGACAGATTACTTAATTTAAATGTGATGCTGAGAAAAGTGAAAGTTAGAGTTCAATAACTATCTGAAGTTTTATTGAGGGACATTTACAAAATCCTGGTGTGACTCATTGTTCTGACTTTTGTCACAAAATTGGACAAAATGCAATGCAAAAAAAAAGTTATACACTGATATCTTTGAATGTGGCAGAAATTGCTAATTTCATAAACAATTTGACATCTTTAAGGTAAAAAGAATGATTTCCCATCTTAGACCAATTAAGACATTTACAGAATATAGTGTGATATAACTTTGGACCTTCTGTGTCAGACATTGATGGTCTCCTCGATTGCATTCTAGTTACTTGATAGAGCTACATATAGAAATATTTCTGGCCCTTAACAGAGCACTCAGTTCAGTGCTGCCTTAAATGCAGTTCTGCTCCAAGTCATTGTGTCCAGTCCTGTGTTAATAGGTGCTCATCCTCCCTCAGGTAGCACTAGGAAACTGTGAGAAGAGAGAATGATCTCTTCTCTCTGGTTATAATTTACTCACTCTTCTGTGAGTGACATGTTCCATCAGGGCATCATGGTGAAAAATATTCAAGTTTCAAAGTTTAATCTAAATATATAATACTCAATACATTCAGATGCACCTTCCTGGCCACTTTTGCAATGGTTTTCTGGCAGCTGTCTGCCCAGCAGTGAGAATGGACAAGAAATGTTTGGATGTGATCTGGTACAATGCTGGGTCTAGAGGAAATGAGTTGGTAGCAAAAGTGTACTGGCCTGCAGTGATAACTTTTACCTGTTTCTTGGTACTTGAGAAGACAGGTCAGCTACTCTTAAAATATCCCAAAGCTGAATCAGCAGTGAACCTGAGTCTAAAATTTGCATCATTTCTCAGAAAGAGAAACTGGAATATGGGTTAAGTGGTTATGGAAGATCAAGATAAATTAACTACTCTGAGGCAATGGCAGGTTTTATGCTCACTACTCTTATAAAATGTGTGAAAAATCCTTGACTTTTTTTGTGCAAAACAGGACTCCCTCTCTCCTTCTCTGCTCAAACCTTCCAGTTTTTGAACCTCCCAGATTTCAACACCAATGATTTGTTCTGATGGCCAGCCATATGCAGGGGAGGGGCATGCAGATCATATGCTAAGCAGTGTTTTTAAGTTACAGGAATCTCAGACCAGTCAGCTGGTACAAGGCAGAGGTTTAGTCATATTTTACCTGTGATCTCACTTCTTAGCTAAGACATTAGCAAAGCGTTTGAAAATAGAATGCAGTAGGAGCTATGGTTCAGTCAGTTCTGAATCACACTGGTACAGAAAACCCAGAACAACTTCAGTGACTTTTGCTTCTGTAGTGGTAGCATTAGACAGCATTAGTCTTTAGGAGTAGGAATAAAGTGTGGTTTCTGGTGAGAGGTTGCAGTTGAAATTGAAAGCTGAAAGATGATTTTACATCAGGGGAAAAAAGCAGTTACTGAAGTAAAAGTAAAATAAAATGAGACACTTAAGTGGAATCAGTCAAGCAGCAGTATAATATTAATGGAGACTGAATTTTGTGTGGGTTTGGCTGAGAAATTTCAATTAAGAGAAGGTTAATGAGTTTTTGGGTGCCTTTTCCTAACACACACTGTTTTCTGTGCTGGGACAGCAGGGCTGATCTGAAATTGTGAAGAAAGCCTCTCATAATAGCTTTTTTATATTTCAAGAATCAAAATCTTCAGTCTTAGACCAATGACAGTTTTCTGAGGTGAGCACAAATTACTGGCATAAGAAGGCCAGTGTGGGTGTTCAGAGGTAATCTGCAATATTGTTTGGTGCATGTGATACAGAAAGAAGAACCATTCATTCATGTATCGTCATTAGAGTTCTCCCTGAGGATGGATTTGGCTCCAGATTTTCAGACAAGCCATTTTGGGATGTAGTATCCCATTGGCACATCAGTTTTCTGTTCCTAGTAGTGCATATTTGTTCCATGTGCATTTAGACAGAGAGATTTTGAAGGTAAAAGCAAGACTTGGCTACTGGCTGACATTTAGGAACAGCATGTACTTTTGCCTTTGAACAATAGTCTCGACAACCTGGGTGTCACTGTGGTAATTCACTGTCTGAGGCAGAGACTGCTGAAGCATTTATAACAAGAACAGGCAGTAGAGGGAAGAATATAGATGCAGATCTGATCCTTCTTCTGCCATTAGTACATTCTTCCAGCCCAGCAGAAGAAGAATGAAAAATCATTAAGGGAACATCCTGGTGATTGAATGTCAGCCTACAGATAAATTTCAAGCTCTCGTGACTCAATTTTCAACATATAATTTAAATGTCTCATTCAAAACCACAGGTATGAGGCAGCAAATCATGATAAGCAATTCAGAGTGAATGCAGACTCTGGAGAAATCCATCTCAGTTCTGTCTTCAATCTCTAAGCTTCCTTTCAAATGTCCAGCCTTCCTTTGGTTCATTACTCCCATCCCTTTCTGCAGCTGCAGCCCCTCCAGAGGGGCTGTCCTTTTCTTTCCATAACCCTTGCCCATGTGTTAATTCTAGTTATTTTAAAGTTTTTTTCAATCTACTGAAAAACAAAAATACTGGGCATTGAAAGCAAGTTCTGGGAAATATGAGCATTTTGTGGTAAAATGCTGCAAAACCACAGTGGTTGCTGCAGTGTTCAAAGAATGACTGACACAGCAAAAAGGTGCAGGTATTCTGAGTGAACAGAGGTAGATATGACAAATAAATAGCATAGAGAAATTCCAAAGGCCACTAAATGACAGCACTTCTGACACTGACTATAAATAATGAAAATCTTTTCAGACATCTTAGATAGGTAGATAGTTGCACCAAGAAATTCTGGGACAGCAGGGTAGTGTCAGCAGTCAGTGAGCTGCTCAATCTGAGGCACGAGTTAATTTTCAGTTTCCAGGATACATTTTAATCAGGACAGTAGATATGGAAGCCTCCAGGTCCATGCTAGCTATATTGGAATGAATTGAATGTCACTGAGTGCAGGGCTGTGGTTTTTTTTCTTGTAGCTTCAGGCAGTGTTTTATATTTTGAAGCAGTGATCTTTAAAGCAAAGTTCACATCCAATGATCTATGGGCAAAATATCACAAGTGAGACTGTCTGAATTGCTAGTTACCTTGAGACAGGAAATTAGTTTGAATTGAGGCTAATTAGGAAAGTGTATTTTCATCTGTTTGCTCACCAAAGTAAAATTTTAAGATGCATTCAAACTTCTAAGTTACTTGAAATTACAAAACTGACTTGGGACACAACTGCTCCTTTTGTAAGTAGAATATTTTACTTTTAGTTGATATAGTATTAAAATGTTGTTTCTTTATGGATATAGAACCTTCTTTTTAGAAGTGAGACATTGCAGGAGCTGTGTCACGCCTGTAATAAAAGGAGGGTTTGTTGGCAGGGCTGTTCATTTCCCACCTTTCACCAATACTCCATTCATGCCTTCTAATGCAGTTGAGAGATGGGAATTTTTTATGAAGCCTCCTACACTGGAAAGATTTTATTTGATTTCTGTTCACAAGAAAATAATTAATTTGCATTTATAAAAGAGATGTTTCTCCTATTTTATAGAAAGCAATTGGATTTCTATAAGAATATTCCTTGAGTGACTTATAAGACATGTAGAAAGTTGACATTTATTGTCGTCTATCTGCAAAATTTGTTCTACAAATCAAGCCGTGCTACCAGTCTGTCTGCTTCATCAGTCGTGCTGTCTTTTGAATCCTAATATCAGTGTAGAGCAAACAATTCAATCTCCCACTACAATGCAGCCTAAACAATGAGGGGGAAACTGGTGACAGACCATTTCCCTCCTGTGCAGAGGGATTATTTCACAATAATTGACTCTCTCTTTGAGGATGCTGTTCAGGTGATATACTTACACACAATTTTTTTTATAGTAGAAGACAAAAGTAATTTACTACTTATGTGTCATGAATAGGTTAGAGCCCAAAACAAAATCACCTCTGCATTCTTCTTCCTGTTTTTAATTAAAGCAATAAATGTAGACAGGTAATGTTCAGAATGAATCAGCAATTCTCGTGTTTTAAAATTAAAATTGTGTGAAAGAAATGAAGTGTCAGATATTGCTGTTTGGACAACATTGTGTTTCTGAAGCATCAGAAATTTAGAAAAGGTAAGGGAGAGGGAAAGAAAAACAAATTGTTTTCAATGCCCAAAAAACAAGATTGGGAGAGCTTTTAAACCTCTTCTCTACTACACTCTTGGATCTGTCAGTGTGTAGAATCAAAGTGGACTCCACAGAAACTGGGTCATGTGCATAAATAGGTTTAGATCAGAGCTGTGTGTGATACTCCAGTGAGAAGGCCACTAAACAATGGTGGCTTAACCACGTAAGAGCGTGGTGACAGTCAGGTACAGCATGTGAGAAAAATTTCTTACAAGGAGAGTACACTGAGTAGGAAGAAGCCAAACCAACCTTTGTTTCATGAATTTTTATTTTGTTTGGATTCCATGATTTTAGGTTCTTTAACTAGACCCACTGCAGAGCACTCAAGCCCTGCTTTGGCATGTAATTTTATTGCCTATAACAGCCTACATGTTGATATTCTTGTGAAGATTATAAACTCTTTCAATGCAGTTAGAAAATAACTTTTCTTTTGCTTTCTGAACCAATTTTACTGCACAGAAAAAATACAATTGAGAGGCTTCATAACAGAAGAAAAGAGAGTTCATTCTGGCTCATTATTTGATTTACTATTATAAAAACAACTTCCAAAGACAACTTGCAATGTGCTATAGAATAACTTCCTAGTGATTTAACTATGCCTTACTGTGAATAATTAAGGGATCCTTCAGTTTAATTGAAGCATTTAGGAGCTGTTTCAAACCTTGAAGATAAATGTAAAAGAAGTTTGTACATTCAACACTCTACATGTCCTCCTACCTGGGCAAAGGAGAGGCAAACACTGCCATCCTAATAATGATTTGAGAGGTATTTTCTACTACGTGCAGTCAAAAGCAATATGAAATTAAAGCAATTTTTAGTGTGAAATGAAAAAGATAATCCATTGTCAGTATAAAGTTAGCGAAAGAATTTCTGTAATGGAGGAGAATATGATAGTTATGATGCTTAAAAGTTTAACAATAATTAGTCATTTTGTGATGCTTTATTGCTGTAAAGAATAACTTCTCCATTTTGATCCTAGATTATATCCACTGACAATTTAGCTCACATTTCAGAATTAAGTTACAAGCCATTTATTGTGAAATAGTCAATGTATCATTTTTCTAATTTCAAAGACAATATGATACAGTTGTGCTTTTCCTTGCCCTGGAGATTTGTGCAGTTTCTAAAATATAATGAAATGCATTTTTTCAACATCTGTAGTGTGCACACGCAAAAAAATCCTTATTTGTAAGAGAAGTGCTGTCACTTTTGAATGAGGTTTTTTAATGGAAAAGAGATAATATATTTTCCTCTCAATCTCTTCTTCCAAGGGAAGAGAACAATTACAAAGGTGTGGCTGAAATGGATAAACAGAAAATCCTTGGGCTGATTCTGTCTGTGCATCCGAAACAGACTGACCTGGGTGTCTGCAGAGTTGTTCCTCTCACAAATTCCCACTGCTCTCCTCTCTGAGCTCAGCTGCCTTGGGTCCTGGCAGACTGCAGGTGAGCATGAGTCAGCAGCTGCCTTGGGTCCTGGCAGACTGCAGGTGAGCATGAGTCAGCAGCTGCCTTGGGTCCTGGCAGACTGCAGGTGAGCATGAGTCAGCAGCTGCCTTGGGTCCTGGCAGACTGCAGGTGAGCATGAGTCAGCAGCTGCCTTGGGTCCTGGCAGACTGCAGGTGAGCATGAGTCAGCGGCGAGCCCTCGCAGTCACCCAGGACACTGCACTCGAGGCAGCTTTTGCTGGAGGCTACCCAAGGGTTCAGGGAAAGCTTTTGCTCCTGTGCCTGGCAATTAGGAGACCTCACCTGAAGTACCGTGCCCTGCCTTGTGCTCCCAAGGGCAAAACTAAAGTAAAAACTAGACTAAAACTAAAACTCCCTCTGAAGCGGCTCCCGCAGAGGCCACCAGCCCTCGGGATGAAGCAGCCAATGTATGGGGAGGAGCTGAGAGAGCTGAGCTTGTTCAGCCTGGGGAAAGATGGAGGAGAATCTTATTTCTTGCAACTTCCTAAAGGGCAGGTGGAAGAAGATGAAACCAGGCTCTTCCTGGAGGCACACAGTGAAAGCACAGGAGTCACTGAACACAATTTACAGCAATGGGAGAGTTATAAAAAAAAAAAATTATATTGGAGGTAGTAGAACACCAGACCAGAGGATCTGGAAGCTCCATCCCTGTTAACATTCAAAGCTTGACTAGGAAAGACACCCAGCAATTTGATCTAATTTTGAACTTAGCCTTGGCTTTAGCATGGACATTGTACAAGATAAAACCTGAAGATGACTTTTAAGGCCAAATTTTCTACAATTGTAAGTATCTAAAGAAACCAAAGGACTTTTTAAGTGTTCACCACCCCCTCCCCCTATATCCTTCCACCTTCTTGGGGATTTCCCCATGCAGGAAGAATTCCTGATAAATTTGCTAATACTTCTGGGGAAATTTGGTACTAATTTTTTTTGTCCTCTAAATTTTAGTTAAGGCTATTTTTAAAGTCTCACTGAAGGCTAATGGCCACACTCAGAGCCATTCTAAAAGGGACGCTCAAGGTCCCAGAGCATGGAAAAATCTTTTTGAAGGGAAAAACTGAGCAGTTCTGTTTTAGCTTTACCAGAAACTTCTTTTCCTTTTGGCAGCACTTGATCTGGAGATAGGAACATTTAAAATACAGCTCAGGACAAGAAAACCTGGTCCTTGGTAACCAATGATTGTTTCATTGAACCAAATTGTAGTTTCATGAGAAATGTGCGTGCTTCTCCTTTTACTAGAGGTTCCCATTTTGGTTGCTGTTTTTTAATTGTCTTGTATTATATCATTGCTAAGGCAAGAAGAAATCTGAAGCTGTCCACATGGCAGAGAAAGGGTATAAAGTAGCAAGGGCAACCGCATCTCCTCAGGGAAAACGCACTATGAGAGCAGAGAGGAAAACACTGTAGGGAGGGGACAGAGCTACATTTCTATGGCATTCTTTGAGACTTGGGTTCATGTTCTGAAAAGATTTTTGTATGTAAAATCTGTATTGACCATTACATTAACAGGACAAACGTAAGTTTGCAGTGGGCTTCAACTCCAGCCTTTTTTAATTAAGCTGTCACTATTTACAGATATAGTCTGAGCATTATAGGTAAAGGGCAGCTCTTTATGAGAACATTTAAGTATGGCAATTTCATTTTCTCTGGAGTGTATTGTTGCCTTCAGCTGTCACTAGGTTTATAAACTGGAAAGCATTATCTGGCTAAAGGAAATTATCATACATTTTGTTATTATGCATTTAGAAATGCAGCATGAGAGTTTGACTCATTTGTATTGCAACAATGAAAATTTATTTCTTGGTATTTTGGTTATATCTGAAATTCTACAGCATATATGAGTTTTAGGGGAATTACAGTATAGCATAGTAATTTCTTTCATAAATTAAGATTTTACTGTATAGTGGTAAAATCCATCCCAACCCTATGGAATTAGCAATCTAAATACTTCTGTATGTTCTTTTTCTCTTCTTCATTAGTTCTGTAACTGTAGAAAGCACAATTCCTAGAAATGTCAAAGAAAATTACCTATGAAGGGAAAGTATTGTCTCCCACGTGACCATTAGCTACAGAATTCGTACACTTGAGAAATTTTATTCAGCTCAATTAGATTAGATGTACTGAGGGCAGGGACAAAACAGGATATTTACACATCAAAGTTTTAAATAACAAGGAAACAAAAAAAAAACAAAAAAAAAAACAAACAGCAAAGAAAACCAAAAGCAAAACAAAACAAAATAAACAAGAAAAACACACACACAAACCCAAAACAACAAAACAAAACAAAAAACAAACAAACAAAATAAAACCACAAACCCAAAACCCAAAGAAAGCATCTCACAATAGTTCCTTTTTCTGGTCAAGTTTTCTGTCACCTCTTATCTGTGACTGCTTTATAGCTTTAGATAGTGAAATCTTCAGGTGAGGGGCTATGGCTCCATCTTTGCATGTTTCTCTTTGGAAAATGTGAACTAGGGAGCAATTTGTTATTTAATTTTATTTGATTACAATAACACCTTCAAAGCCCGTCTGGAGTTGTAGTCTTACTGAGTTAGATTCCACACAAAACATGAGTGAGAGTGTGCAACTGAATTTTTGTCCTTAGGAAGAAGTGCCTGGAGGCAAGTGAGTTGTCCTGCTGTAGTGGAGATGGCGGTGCAGGCTGGCAGCTATTGCAGAACAAAGATAACAGCTTCTCTCTGCCTTTCATTGACACTTGACAAGAAAGTGCACCACAATAAAAGTGGGTCCAAATGAGGCTGCTTTAATTGCTTTTATTGCAAGGCAGTGTTCACAAGACTAAAGAAATATAAGCTGAGAAGATTTTACTAATAAGACAGTGAAAGAAAATAATACAATATAATAAGGGGTGGCATAGATTACTGCCACTTCATGTGGCTGGAAACATTCTCAACTGCTTCATACGTGAGGGTCAGAGGCCCCTGCTGAGACTCCTGACACAACAGACATACAGAAATACATGAAACATGACTACCAAAGGTGGAAGAGCAGAAAATTAAGTAAAAAATCCAGTGCCTGATGCCTGTACCTACATATTGGTTACCCTCCTACATGGCTGACTGAATGACCTTGTCCTTCTGAGGAATACAGATATTTCTGTTTCCATCTGGTCTGTACCAGGGCGATGACATGAAGTTTATGTCTCACCCCTCAATGGATCATTACAAGTGCTTCAGTTGATGCTAAGGTACAAGTTGTTCTCTGGAAATGATGGGTTTATTAGGTCTGTAAGCTGTGTGTGAGGAAAGGCTTGGTATTTTGGAAGGTTTTCATTTCTTTTGTGTCTGCAGAAGTAAAACCAAAGCTGCAATACTTTACCAAATAATGTCATACAGTTTGTAAGTGGCACTGAAATGCACTAGCAATGTTTTCTAGAGATAGAAAAGTTGCTTCTAATCTTCTGGCACACAGTTTAGCGTTTCATCCTTCTGTTTCAAGCAGTGCTTACTTTTTGCTTACTAAGTGATCTCTCACTGCATGCAGACATAAGAAAGAATAAATGTCACATATGCCAAAACTCAGAAAAGACAAGTACTTTTTACTTTTAAAGCTTATATTTCTAGAACTGCTCTGCAAGAAAAAAAAATAATTTATTCTCCAAACTGAATCAGAAACATGCTTTAAATGATACCTTTCTCAAAGGAGAGGATTGTAAAATAGGCTTTTAAATTTAAGCTGACCTTCAAATAATTTACAGGATCATGACCTACAGAAACAAAACCAGTTATCTAACTAGTCAGCAATAAATAATTTCTCACTACTTTGAAAATTTAATGAAATCTGAGAATGAAATGGAGAGTTAAATTCTCCATAGGCCTCAGCAATACTACTGTAATTAGTCTAATTTTTTTTTTTATCTTGATGCCTTTGTATCAGGTCTTAAATTCACAATTGACGTGAGCTGAATTTTTTTTTTTTTGTGGCTGGAGACTCTTAGGAGGAAACACTGTATGTACTTGCTCTGTTCCTACTCTTCCTTAGTCATCAACTGCTGTCCAAGTTTGGATCTTGCCATGGATTCACACTTCATCTGTGGACATCTGGGCAGCTGCTCAGATGCCTATCAGGGCTGCTCAGGATGCAGACCTCAACATAATGAATAGCACAGGGAATACAATTAGGTTTATTAAAATGTCAGGTTAAGAGTTGATGATCTCCCTGCTTAGGTTTTCTGAATTATTACATTATTATATTTATCTTACTGAGCTATTACATTATACTTTATCATAAGCACCATCAGCTTGAGCAATGATTTTGAATTATACCTTGCTATATATTCTTATTCCTTCTCTCCAATTTTCTCTTCCAACTGCTTGATGTCTTTCTTCTGCATACTTTCTTGCTTTTTTATGATGACCATCATAAAATAAAATTCTAATCATAAGCTTAAATGCTTCTCAAGGTAGATTAGAGTCGAGCAATGTACATAAAGGATAATGCAACATTGTGCTGATGATGGAAAATCCTGAAATACGTGTGTGAATAATCCCTCTGTGAATAATTTAAGTGGAAAAAAAAGCTTAATATGACTGGTGTCCTTTTTGTCACATAATGACACCTGCTTAACATCTTCATGGCAATTTTTACTAGGTGACTTTGCCTGGCAAAACTCTCCCATTTAATGCGGCTGAAAACAACCCAGTGCTGAGAGGGGTCCTATTTTAAATTGTATCAAATGCTGAAAATAAATTTAATGAAATGGGTGGAAGCGGCTGAGGGTTATGCACTTTGGTGTTATGCAAGGAAACCTCCAGCCCTTCAGTTGCTGTCTCTGCCCTGTGGATGAGCAGCCATCCTCAGCTCCTGTTGCAAGAAATTTGACAGCTTACACTGAAGTGAGCCCTGTTTATACTCTGTCAGAGCAAGCCCCACAAGGAGTGTAAACTGTTTGACTAAAGAATGCCTTATTTCTAATGCTTTCTGTCATTTCAGAATTTTCTATACAAACACTGAAAATCATTTAAATGGCTTTTAATTAAAAGCATGAGAAGATGGAGTTTATTTTTTTACAATGGGCAAACTTCACATTTGTTATAGAAATTTTATCTATTCTTATCTAAAGCATGCATCCATTCTTTCACAATTCATACATTTGAGAATTTGTTAGCCAAATTGCTTAGGCAGCATTTGAACGTTTAGAGTTCTCAATGGGGAAAATATTTTTTGTGTTTGTAGTGGTTTAGGACCAGCACTCCAAACCACAAGCTGCTCCTGTCTCCCCCTCTGGTGACAGAGACAAAAGGCAGAGATCACAGATTGAGATAAGAAGTTTTCTGGAAACAGCAATGAGATAAGAAAGCAAACAGTAATAGCAACAATATTAATAACAAAAGCATACAAAAGGAGGATCATTTACATGCAAAAAATGCTCACATACCATCACAAAGCAGTGTGACCCCAAGAAAATGAGCAAAAATGGTGGATGGATCCCCCAAGCCCATGCTTTTTCCAGACTCAGCACCACACCCACCTTCTTTCCTGAAGGGAGAATCCCTTATTCCTACTCCCCCCATATGATGAGAGTGTTATAGAATAACAACCTGGACAGGCTCACTCAGTTCCAGTCTCTGCCCCCTCATGGCCACTGTGCAAAAATTAATTCTGTTCTTGCTGAAAACCAGGACAGAATTTAACTAATCTACATAATCAAACAGAATGATCAAACTTCAGATTCACAATGACTTATCCAGATGTTTTTTTTCTTCTTAAGACTTTTTCTTAAAGATAAAAGAGTAAAAGGACTCACATTTTATGTTTTTGAGACAATACATATTGGTGTCAAGTTAGCAGAAGGGAAACCTCAAATAGTTTTTTACCTGTATGAAGTAACTTCAGTGTATTGTTGTTTATTAGTATTTAACAAGATGAAATTATAAGTTCAAGTGGTTTTATCTGTAGAGGATTAAAATAATTTACTTTCCTGCTCACCATAAATTAAATGCTTTAAGTCAACAGTAAGAGGTCTTGATTAGTAGCAGCAGCTTAAGTGGAAATAGACTAATAAATCTTCATTTCTCTTCACATGGATACTCTCCAAAACATGCACAAAGCAATAACTTTTAATGTCTAATCTGCAGCTGCTCTGTGATTAAATGAGAAACAACACTGAAAGTAATCCACAGAGCTAGTTATCAATTTCATATCTATTTCTCCCACTGCGCCCCTTTTAAGCACTGTCAGCAAAAGGAAATAAAAAAACCAATTATTTATTCTTTTCCTGAGCAAGAAGTGTTTTAATCTTGGAAACTTTACTCATCAGAGAAAACTTTGATGGTCGTCTAATACTAACATCCATAAAACATGTATATCTTAAAAATATTCTCATAGAAAAGTTAATCAGAAGAATGCTCTTCATATATTTCAGGTGCTAAGAAGTTGTGTTATGGATAACCAACACTGGACATTAAATTCAAGGGAAGTATTTTGCCCTTAATGAGGGTTGACTCTCATAAGAATTTTTTCAATAAGATTACTTGAAGGGGTAAAAGGAGATTTTTAGATCATATTAAAATATTCCTTGAAGGTGAAATCTGAATTAAAAAAACAAAACAAAACAAAACAAACCACTATACATAATATCTGGACTCATCAGAATATATGAGTAAAAATAAATGCAAAATAAATTTTTCTCTGTAGTTACCCCCAGAGCTGTTGCTTCTATTTACTTCTTAGAATTCAGGGACCTCTTGGTTTTGCCTCTTTGAGTCAATCCTTAAAACATCTTTTTGTCACCCTCCCCTGATGCCTGTTCTTTGGATGATTCTGGCAGACTGTAGAGGCAGTTTCCCAAGTTTCCCAAAGACTATTAGGCAATGAGTCAATAGATTGCAATGAAAAGATAAGAAAATCTCTTTGGGATCCTCTTTTGTTATTCTCAGTAATGCAAACATCTAAATTTACATTCTTTCATTATCCACTTTACAGTGAAGTTGGAAGGTCTGTGACCTCATGATTTATCCCAGAAAAATGTGTTCAAATATATCTATATGCATACAGGCATATACGCGTATATATGTCAACTGAAGAAATGTTGTGATGAAGTTATAAAAAAGCACAATATCTGCATTTATATTTCCATACAAATTGAAGTTTTGATCCAAAAATTATTAAAAAGCCATTAAGAATAAATCCATTCTTAAAACAAACCTGTAAGAAAACATCTTGCCAATGCTTTGACGCATCATTGTTTTCCTTCTTTGCAGTAAAATGGAGCAGCTTTCATGGGTGAGCCAAGGAAAGATGTGTGAACCACACACTTATTTGTCATGTGAGTTTTACAGGTTCGGGTCAGCTCCTTCCCTGGGCACCCCAAGGCTCAGGCTGGACCTGGGCCACCCGTGCTCCCCTGGGCAGGACGTTTCCCTGGGGTGGCTGCTGGCACGGGGCAGCCCCTCCCCACTGCTGGGGAGGAATTCAGCATTCCCAGCTGTGAGCTGAGGTTTCTCCCCAAATGGTCAGTCTGATTTCATAACACAAAGTTTTGCCTTCTACTGGATTACGGATGGGAAGGAAAAATCCCAGTGAAACTAAAGAAACTACTGCCAGCCCAAAACCAATGAACTGATCAAGCAACCAAAACCCAAAAAACTATGTTGCCTGAACATTTTCTAGTTGCCTTTTTTTTTTTGAGAAAATCCTGCACTGAGAGATTAGAACATGGAGTGAAAAATGATAACTATTTTCTTAAGCAGTAGGACAAAATGTGGCATTTGTGAGATATGTAGGACACCTTTTAGATATATTATTCTAATCATAATTTGATTATATATAATTATATATTATTCTAGTCAAAATTATAGTTCTTCAGATCTATAGTTCTTCAGGTAATAACTTCAGGTTTCTGTACTTCTCACAGCTCCTTTTGAGATATAGTTATGGGAAGTGTATTTTGGAAGTGAATGGTACCTTTCTTCTCAGAAACTCTGGAAATTATGGTGATCTTCAAATGGAACCAAGCATGTGTTAAATGCTTTCTGTTTGTATTAATTTCCTCTTTCCAAAGTATGTTAAAAATACCAATTTTCACTGTAAGCAAATATTTCTCTTGTGAATATTTACACAAAACCTAAATAAAGATGCAAGCTTGGAGGTAGTTAATCCTAAAATTGTATCCAAACAAAACTTACAGGCTGTGGTGATTCACAGGCTGACTTATACTGATGCTAAGAGTATAATTTAAAAGTATCCATGGTCTCTGCAGTGCATAAAGAGAAATTTTCATTCTGTGCAAGTAGTGTGTGCAGAAGGCTCTCCGAGTATAAATTAAATACTTCAGGCTAAGCAGTGAAATTAGTCAAGGACAACTACCTGGAAAGGAAGGAAGGAAAAGGCACATATGACCAGCTCCTCTGGTTTTGGCATGTGGATTTTTTGATATGTTACTCTCAGGACTTTTGGACAGCAGCTTTTGGCTTTCAGAGTCTCTTCAAGCACGGTGATGAACAGGGGGCTTTTTAATCTACAGAAGATACATTATATGGAACTTCTTGAAACATATTTATTGTATAGTCACCAGATTTCACAGGTTTGTATTTAATCTAGCTAAAGTATAAAAGTAAATTATGCTTTTGATACCAATTTCTTCAGCTCTATGAACTGTGGACTGTATTAAGACAATTGCATCTTTTTTTAGCTGATGAAGTGTGACTTAAAGAACATGTATTCCTCAGCATCAAATGCAAAATGATATCTGTGCTGAAAGCAAAATTAAAAATAAAAATTTCCCGGAGTGAGGGAGAAGGGCTTTGAGAAGCAATCCAGAACAGCATAAATAAAGCACTGCTAACTGCAAGCCATATATCAAATAGGACACTGGAGATTTAGCAGCAAATTGAAGCATTCAGTCAAATCACTGCTGTGGAGGCATAAAGGTGCTGCCTGACTTTTAAACAGAATTTTATTTTGACAAGCTAAGTCAGTGATAAGTATGTGTGTGTGAAAAGATGAGGAATTTGTGTTCTACTGAAAAATACAGCTTGTCCTTCAACTTGCATGAACAAATCTACCAGATACACATTTTGTGTAGTCCTGCAAGCAGATTGTGTACTGAATGGTTCCATATTTACTTACGAACATCTGTCTAAAAATGTTGTATGTGAGATCTGAGGATTGTAAGATTTCACCTTTTACCATGGGATTTGTGCCATTTCTACTATTATATCCAACCTCCCTTAGCAGAATACTGCCCAAAAACACATTTATTTTTGTCCTTTATCTCACACATTCTAAAATCGGTAGGAGAGCAGTGCATCAATCCCTAAATCACAACTGCAGAGAGCCACAGAGACTATGATGTTCCTGGTTGTGTTAATAATGTTCTTTAAAAGCCAGTCATGGCTCTGGCTGTCATGCATCTCTGAGGATTACTCTAAAATAATTCATTTTTTTAAATAGAATAACAGTTCATCGTGAAGAAATCCTTGGGATTCTCTTATTTCCTTGACAAATTATGGAACTTCATTAATGAAACTTCCCACTAGCCAGTTTGAATCACTGCCAAATAAAACTGTGTAATGAGAGAGGGAAAGAGATAAGAAATGTCCTGTAACAGAGCTGGATAAATGGAAGAATACATGTGGTTTTTCATTTTCTACTTTGTTTGCAACTCATTCAGTGATACATCCAGTCGCTCTCTGATGGTTAGACACCATTATGGGAAGTATCTCAGATTACGGAGATAATATTGTTTATGATAAATTAAATCCATTAATTCATGTTGGCATATAGATAAGACATGCTAATATTAAAGGAAACTTGGTTGGAAATCTCACTACCATGCCAGAAATCATTTATAAACTCAGCTGCTGAGAAATTATTTTCCTACATGGATACTAAAACCCAAACAAAAAACAAAAACAAGACAAACAAAACAAACCCTCAAAAAGAACCCACAAAAAACAAACAAACCCACAAAAAAACCCAAACCCACCAGAACAAAAAAACCAAAACCAACCAAACAAAATAATCCCCAAACCATTTATAAATACATTCTGAAAGAGTTGCAGCTTTTTGCCAGAGTGGGGTATTTCACTCAAATTAATAACTATTTTGAATTTTTGTGTTGAAAAATAAGACAGCGCAGACTTTTCAGTTAATTTTTATTTTATGCAGTCTCTTTCCATATTCTTTCATCAAGAAGAGGGGAGAGATGAGAACTACAGTTCAATTGTTTTGGAGAGGATGTGCATTTAAGAATTCTGAGCATATTTTAAAATGTAACAGGGAATCCATATTTTCCAGTTAGCTATTGGCATGCTGTGAAAGTTATGTGCCCACTGGGAGAAGTTATTTTAGAGGTCTTTAGTTTTCATATGCAGAATTTCATAGTACCCTTTCTCTTGTACACTTTTCAAGGCAAACCCAGTATGAGGTACTGGAATATGCATGGATTTGATCACTGGTGTATAAATAACCCCCAGCATGCACTCATGAGCTATTTTGGGTTAGAAAGACTGAAAAAAGATATCTCGTATCCCAGTAGCTCTTCCTAGGTCTACACATTTCTATTGTAGATGCTGGGGAAATAATGCTGGCAGAAGCTCCTCCCTGGAAAACGCTGAAGCTGGCAGCCATCAGAACCCCGACTATGACATGCAAGAATTCTCAGGTACTGCACACGTGTTTCTCAAAAAGGCTCTCCTATTCAAGGGTAATAAATCTGTGAATTTGCAACTACCTATTTTTTTAATATTACCCTTGACAAAATGATCACAGTCTGGTTTGAGTCTGCAAGGTTTTTTAGACTTTCAAGTTAATAATTGATAAAATCTTTAAAAATGGACAGAGAAACATTGCCTATATAGATTAATTTGGGTCAATATAAATAAAGTGCTATATTCAATTGAATTGTGGAGATTATTGACCTCAGAATTAATAATTCCTTATCTTAAGAGGATCTGAAAATAATTTCTCTTATTCCTTAAATAATTTTTTGCAGTTCCCATATTTAGGTTACAGCATAATATAAAATAGAAGATACAATAGAGTTAGAACTTTAATTCTATGTAAATAATTGTATAGGTAAACAAAAAATTAGTTTCCTTTGTTTGATAGTTACAGTCAATACCATGATTTCGATGAACTCTCAGGAGGGGCTTCTTTGTCACCATGTTTGTTGTTAAGTGTTAGACAAAACAAGGTTGCCAAAACTCATCCTGTGCTTTTGGGAGACAATACTAAAAACTACAGTTGTCAGCCTTTGTGCCTTCTGCCTTCTGGGGCTGCATCCAAGAAAGTTCTTTACAAATGTGATTCAACCTTGTTCTAAAAGTCTCACTTTTGCCACTGTAACAGAGCTATCTGTTGGATCTTCCCTTCAGCCTTTTGGGCTGTCTCCTTGATATTCCAATCCTAATCTATAGAGCAACTCAAAGGTAAAACCTGAGAAACCAAGCATGCTCAGAAATTCAATGGGAAGCTGAAATAAAACTTGGGAAAGAACTTCATGTATCTGAAATATTTGTTCTTATCACTTTGCTAGGAACATACATATTCTTTCTGCTGCCCAGGGAGTGTGCAGTCTCCATCCTTGAAGCTTTCCAAGGTCTCACTGAACATAGTCCTGATTAATCTGGTGAATTTAGTGTTTTCCTTCCTTTAAGCAGGATATTGGCCTAGAGACCCCTGGAGGTTCCAGTATGGCTTGTATGGTTCAGAGATTTTATCAATCACCCTACTTTTCTAGAATTCTTTCTTACACAACAAGCTAATCCACGTTGTGCCATTCTCACTTGAAAAGCCAAAAAGAAGTCCATATCTGCCAAAACAGACAAATTACCTCCATGCACTGGTGATAGCCCAGCTGAAACCCACAGCTGGTAACAAGAGAGACAGTGTGATCTCCACAGAGCTTGTTCTGAACCCACCTCGTGTTGGATGTAGAGCACAACCTTTAATTTTCTGAGCTTGCAGCTGGTATCAGAGTAGATCCTGTGCAAAAATCATCAGTATTAGGAAGGATGGTATTGGATACAAGCAGCACTTGCACTATCAATTTCTTTAGTATCAATTGCATGAGTGTTTGTTTGAAGAAAGGTTGGCTATGCTATTGTACAAACTTCTTCTATGCTGGATGAGACAGCATGGATAAGAACCCATAAGGATATTCAGAAAGCTTTGATGAGTGATTCCACACCAAATTCTGTGAAAGCTGAAGTTCTGCTGATTGCCAGGGATAAGCAGACCTCATATTTGATTTCAGGATGTTAAAAAACCAAAGTATTTAATTTTTACAAGAAAATTGAAGTAACAGTGGCATAATCCTCACTTTGCAAGCTTCCAGCTTTGAAAAATGTATCTTTCTAATTTTCTTTCACAAAACATTACTTTATATTTTATGGCACATAAATGTCACCAGCTGTGCACTTGCTTTTTTTTTTTTAAATAATGTGATCATTATTTGTAATTTATGACAGAATTGAGATTATCTTGTTTTAATATGGAACTAGGTGACAGATGTTTGAAATATTAGTCTATCCAAATAATATATAATACTGATCTTGACAATCTTGAAAAACAGAATGCAAGAAATAATGAATTTGTAGCATAAAATTAGTATCTTAAAGTGCTTTAACTTCTCAAACAAAAATACTATTGTATCAAGGTACATGTATAGTGTGTGTATGTTCAGGTGCATGCAACATGAATTAATGATAAATGATTGCAATGATATTATTGCAAGTCTCGGATATGAATGTGCTAAGAAGATTTAAAGAGGAGTAATTGCTCACACTTAATGAACAGTCAGATTTTAAAAAGAAGTTACTTCTAATGGGCTCTATTTTACAAAATTGCCAAATGTCACCATCATGATTAAATTCATCTTTCTAAGTTAGACTAAGCCAGCAATAGCAAGAAAATAATTTATCAAGTCCCCCAGCCAAGGCTTTCACAACCCTGGCAAGACCATTAAAATCCAGTAAACATACACCAATAGAAACTCCTAAAATATATAATTAATAAACAAGATAGAGACTATCTTGGACAAAAAAATTGCACATTTTAAAAAGAGGTTCCTTCTATGGGCATAGTCATCTCCCATCTACATTATCCAATTCATGCTCTGGCAGTGGTGATGTGGTATCTTCAAGAAATACCAAAGGGGAGAACTTAAGCTTGTGCTATGCCCTAAAAATGGTCAAGACAATCATCCAACTCTCCAGTTAGTTGCAAATAGCCTAGGCCATATTCCTATATTCTATTTGCTCCCATGGTAACACTGCCTAACCTGAGGTCTCTTCCTATCCATCCTAAAATCAGGTCTCCATCAGATATCCAACTCCAAAATGAGGACTTCAAGCCTCACCCAAGACAACAGAACAGTGAGACTTACAACCAAACTGCAATAATTGGCATCTAGTACTGGAAAAGTGAGCACATTGCATTGTCCTAACTCTGTTCTGGTTCTTGCAGGTCTTCCCTCAAACTGTCTATCCTGGCGATCCTTTGTTTCGCCTGGACTTTTCCATAATACCCCAAAACTACTCTGTGGGTTCTTTTCCCTCTTGTATTTAATGTAGTTTATCCCCACCCGTCAACTCAGCCTCCTGTAGCTGCTTGTTCAATTCCCCATGGAGGGATGGGGAGAGAATTGGGAGGGTAAAAGTGAGAAAACTCATTTGTTGAGATACAGACAGTTCAATAGGTAAAGCAAAAGCTGCACATGCAAGCAAAGCAAAACAAGGAATTCATTCACCATTTCCCATGGCCAGGTGTTCGGCCATCCCCAGGAAAACAGGGCTCCATCATGTGCCACAGTGGCTTGGGAAGACAAATACCATCTCCAACTATTCCATCCTTGCACCCTCTTCTTCCCCATGCTGAGCATGACACCACATAGTCTGGGCTATCCCTTAGGTCACTAGGGGTCAGCTGTCCCAGTGGTGTCCCAGCCCAATTTCCTGTGCATCCCCAGCCGCCTCGCTGGTAGGATCAGGAGCAGAAAAGGCTTTAACTCCATGTAAGTGCTGCTCACTGGTAATGAAAACATCTCTGTGTTATCAACTCTGTTTTCAGCACAAATCACAAAAAATAAAAGCCTCATACTAGCTAGCAGGGAGAAAATTAACAATCACAGCCAAATCAGCACACCTCAACACGGAACTTGAGGACAAATGGAGGAAGTTCAGGAACGCATACACACTGAAGAGAGGCCTAAAGTGACCAGGATTACATAAATAGTTGTGTTCAGCGTGAATATGAGTTTTAAGATCCTGCTGTGATTTTCCTGTTAATACTCTCATTACAAAGACCACACTTTGTGCTTCTCCTAATCCTTCCTACTTTTATTCTACACCATTACAGAATTCTATTTAACTTTCTTAGCTTCTTTAGCTTTAGTTCTCTTGAGCTTTAGCAATATTTATGTCCTACTCTGGGATAACCAGTTCCTAGCAGAAAAGTATTTTGCCCATTAGAAGAACAGCAGATGGCACTACAGACACTTTCCAAAAGCATGAGATCCAACCAAAGACAGGTCTGGAAAGTGACAATCTCATTTACTTATTGTTATTTTTACAATGCTGATCATTCATTGAAGATTCTTCTAAATAACGCACCAGATCTCAGCCCTGATTTCGGAAGATGGAGTCTCAATAATGCTAAGCTATTCCTTGAGGGAAACATGGATTTAATCAGAAAATTGGCTCTTTAAAACATGATTTTTTTTATGTTTTTAAACAACCTGAAATGGTTTTCTGTCTATGTGTAGGTGTCAGCCAATGGAGCCTGTTAGTTTTCACATATTTATGTCTTTTTGGAAGACTTTGAGTGGAGAGCATACCCAAAAAAAGGCTGTTTAATAACTCTTCCCTTGCACAATAAACACTAATGTATTGATCACATCCTTGTTCAGTACTAAACTTTACCAGGCAAAATCCACCAAAACTAAATGTTCCTTTCATATATTCCTGAACAACACGTAATCACAAACTTCTTTGGTATTTCTTTTAGAGCATCGAGGAAGGCATTTCTCTTATTTAATACTGACATTTAGTGGCAAGCATGAGATGAAATGAGACAGAATCCTGCCAGAATGAGACACGGCCCTGCACAGAGGAGGGTGAGGATCTGGAACTGATTTTCCAGTGAGGCTATGGATGCCCCATCCCTGGAGTTGGCCATGTTAGATGGGCTCTGGGTGACTTCATTTGGCAAAACCTACTTTGTACCATCATGCCTCTTCAAAATATCCAGAGATGGCATTTTTCCACTTTGAACTCACAGCTTGTATATTTTTCTTTTCATGGGGAAGATTGTTAAAATAATTTCCAGGAAAATAATTATCCCTGGCAGTAGAGACTGACACCATAATTTAGAAAAGAAACATGGGAGGACAAGAAAAGAGGATGAGATATAGTATGATGAGGGGGAGATATATGGCAACCAGGACAAATGTCCATCTACTTATCAGTATCTAAAACTAAGACTGATCATTCATCTTTGCTACTTGCAGGCTCAGGCTTCTCTTTCTAGAATTGAGCACAAAAAGACACATGTAATGTAATGGAATTGAGCAACAAGAGTGCTGAATCAGCAAACAAAACATCAACTGATGCTTTTTCATGACTTATCACATCCAAAGGGACCCATCGCTGCATAACGTGTCTGTATCATTCTTACCTGACTGCATGATTAGTAGTTTAATTTATTCAAGTGTGGGTACATGACTTTCACTTGGCTCAGGGGCTGCCCATGCTGCAGCTGTGGTGCTGCTGCCCTGACTGACACACTCAGCCCACGCTGCTGTCTGCTGGGGAAAAGCCCAGCAGCTGAACCTTAACTTCCAGCATCAGGGTTTTCTGGGATCAGGACAGCAGGACTGGGCTCACTGCCTCCAGGAACCTAAACAAAAAAAAATCTTCCTTTGGAGTAATCAAGGGTGACTAAGATGCTGCAGCTCTAAGGGAAGATACCTTTTTTACTTTTTGCTTCACCACTCAGTAAAATGTCTGAGAATTTGATTCTCATAAAACTCTAATTGTCCTTTTTGGGGAAACGAGACCTAATTTGCAGCTAGAATCACAACAGAAATATAGTGATCGTTTTTGTGGATTTTAGTTTTAAGTAACTTTAACAGATTAAGTCAGTTTTGCAGGACTGCTGGAAACATACATACAATTAGAACATGCTGACAGTACCAAGCTGGTTCTTTCACCTCATCCCAGCTTCTCTGGGAACAGAGTGCAATAATCTGGAAACCAGCCACACTTACCCAGCTGTGAGTGCTGTTTGGATACAACAGCTTTCAGCGTGTGGAACACTGACCAAAACTGTTTCCTGGCTGCTCCTGAGAACTTGTTAACAGACTCATGCTGAGCTCCCAGTCAGCTCTAAACTATACCAGGCTGAGAACCACATGATTTTGGCTGAAAGTAGCAAATTTGTAACATAAAGAAATTTTAGCAATGTGTAACAGACAATCTAGTCCAAACTTTGGACTTTAAAGAAAAATTATTCTTACTGACCATCCTTCAATTTATTTTTGTTACTTTAATATCACTTTTAAAAATTCTCATATACAAAAAAAAAATCTAATGGGCATAGGCATGTTTTTGAGAAAAAAGGCTCAAACAAAGGTCTCTCACAATATTATTTAATTCCTCTTGGATATCAAGTGCTTTGAGATGAAGGACAGAAGTTTTCCAGTCATCTAATTCAGCTTAAACTTTTCTTGTGTATCATACAGAATATCCTTTTGATCAAATTAAAAACTCCATATTTGTTTTAATATGCAGGGAAAATTAAATTTCTACTGGAAAATGGCACATACTTGCATCTTCTTATGTGTCAGCAAGTTGACACAGGATGAACTTAATGTCTGTGCACATGTACATATACAAGCACATGCATATACAAGTAAATATTTATATACACATCACACTTATTTCACTTCTTTTCATGTTTTTACCATGAGAAGGTACATGTGAATAGAGAATGAAGAGGACAATGTGGGTCCACATGCAGTTTAGCACTTAAGACATAGAGACAGTTCTATAAACTTCACTTTAATAATTTCAAAGAATAACTATGGACACAGACATTTCAAACAAAATTGCATGGTTGAATATTCCTTTTTATATGTGCAAAAACATAAATGTAGTTAAAAAAATGTCTTGAAAATTTCATGTTTACAACTCTTAGAGTGTGATTGTTTGGATTTGAATACCAATAAAAAAGATTTTGCCTAAACTTTTCAGGGTTTTTTTTTGTTGTTCTTTTTTACTCCATTTAAGAAGCTTCTACACATACAGTTCATTGCCTTGTTGATGAGTCTGGGTGTGGGAGGAGAAAATTATTAAAGTGTCAGTTTTCTGACTTTAATTTTCCAAATGCATGTGGTTAAGTCCCTTGAGTGAAATAAACACATTGATGGAGGAAATAGATAAAATCTTCAACCTTTTTCTCCATTAATTCTGCACACTCTCAAACTCCAACAGCTTTATATTTCTTGAGCAAAACTTAGACCAGATGAACTACAGTTTTTCTAAACATGTTGAGTGATAGCGATGATTTATTTGTAATGGGCAAAGAAGTTATTGTCATTCTGTGATTCTAACGGATTGAGCCATCAGAGCAGCACTGATGTATGTCTGCCATAAACCAGACAGCTTTATTGCATCAGAGATTCAGTTCTGCAGCTGTGTTTAGAGGCAATTCTATTTAAAATGTGCCTATAACTCCCAGAGCCAAGACCAGCATATTTGTTTACTTTCTTGCTCATTTTGCCAGCCAAGGGCTTTTTAGGCCAAATTGCACCTATCCTTGGCCCTTGAATCTGCCAAATAATGACTTTGGGGATTTCTTCTTGAGGCATTTATAACTGTACATGAAATCTAAAGATTTGATTAATTAAATGATCATTTCATAATTACTTTAAACTCAAGAATTTGTGATGTGGTGAATTTATTAGTTATTCTGGAACAACTATCTTGCCCCAAGAGACATCTGAACTAGCCAAAATCAGTAGTCTGTGCTTTAGCTCTTTGAGGGTCTTGTGGCTTTCTGCGTGAGGTTTTTTTTAGTTTGATTTTGTTTGGGTTTTCTTCCTAAGCACCTAACAGCTGTCCAGGTACTGATGAATACATAAAGTGAACACATCCTGGAAAGCGAAGGTGAACACAAAAACATGGGATGAATTTCCCCTCGTGTATACCTCTCGCTGTAGGCATAGCATAAATACCTAGTCTGGGCTTTATTCTTCACCTTGGTGAGATGACTCACACAGATGATACCAGCAAGACAAGAAATAAGTTTTCTGGAAAAATGATGCAAATCGAAAACTGTCCAAATGTCTCTGCAGTCAAGTTTTCATTTACAAATACTCCAGTCACAAGGAATCATGTCATGAACAAAATAAAATCTCTGAGGTGGTGTACCCAGGCAGTTACAGGTCTCCCAAAACTAACAGACTTAGATCAGCAGACATTAACAAGGACAGGGACCTAACCTGAAAATACAAAAATTGTCTATTTGGTTTTTATCTGTATAACCAGTTCAGAGTCCAAATTCTGCAGAAGGGTCAGGTGACTCCAAAGTTATCCTCAGGACATGGATACGTATTCAGCAAACATTAGTGTGCTTACAGAAGATCTCTTCTAGTGATTATGAAGATTAAAATTCATCCAGATGTACATGCAGCAAACCTGGTGTTAAATGCATGCAGTGTCTACCTCCACTCTGCACATCTGGTTCCTTTGCTGTTGAAAGCTGTAAACTCAACAGGCAGGGAACCAGGGCTGGTGATCACCAGTTAGGCAGCATCCATTATCCCTAAACCAGCAGCTTTAGTCCAGCCCAGGTCAGGCAGCCTCTTTAAAACATATCTTCTTCAAACTGGCAAAGAGTTGTAGTCCAGTTTCTGTTTGAAAGTCTGTGGAAACAAAAAATAAAAGTTCATAAAAAAATGCATTGCTAGTTTTTTCTTGGAAACAGAGGCAGTCCCAATATTTAATGTACCCCTCATCAAAGAACTTTAAAAGCTAATGAGTATTACAAGTAAAATTCAATGAAAGGGAAGGGATAAACATGTAAAAGTGGGACTTTTTAAGGGAACTTCATTCAAAGAGAAAAAAAATGTCTAAGTTCCCAAAAAAAGAAAATGTACATTAAATGCAAACATCCTGGGGAAACGAAATAAAAATGAAAATTAGAAATACTATTGCATATAATATGTTTAGCTGCATAAAAAAACCTGGTAAGAGGCAGTCGGAATAAATTATATAAATACAAGATGAAGACATCAACAAAACATGCAGAGGAATTCACACTGCAGTGACTAAAGTAGAACGGAGAAAGAACTAAAAGAGGAAAAAAAACTTTCTAAAACTTACAACATTGTATTAGATAAATTGAAAATAAGCCTTTTTTCTGTTTTAGAGGAATAAAGAATTAGCTAGAGAAAGGGTGTTATTAAATTTGTAATGCTTACAAAATTTTCCAGAGTATTAGTAACATATGAAACATAATCTGCTACATAAAAACTATCTTCAAATTATCATACACAATATACATTATATGCAAAAGTTCTAACTGAGACTGACTGGGAATCTCTAGACTTTGATGTTTAATTTTGATAATCCCCACAATTTTGGAGTGTATAACAAAGACTCCACACATGTAGGTGTTTTGCAGTTAATTTAGAAGTGCTAAGCAGCATGGCCTGGCTAGTTATAAACCTGACATCAAACATGAGGAAAATGGATTTAGTCTATGAAGAATTAATGATTGATAGCTGACAGAATTTCATAGAGACCATGGCATCAAATAGACATTTCCAGTTGATTTTGCTAGTGCTGTTAAGAAAGGAATGTCTATATTAGCTTTTTGATAAGGTCAGGATTAAATATTTGAAGCAAAGCAGCATCCAGCCTCATTTTATGATTTTCATCTCACAGCTGTGCACAAACTGGATTCCTTCCTGGTGTTACCAGAGAATTCCTGGGCCTGCTTCCTGCTGTACACCTACTGCACCCACAGTACACTGAAACTTACTGGGGTTTCCGTGGGCATTAAAACTGTCCTCAGTTTAAAAAACCACTGGAGTGCGTGCAGTGTAGGTGACAGGTCCTCAGAGCTGCAGCCTCTACAGCTTCACTCACTTTGGACCATGCCACTTCATGGAGGAGAAGTATAAAATGTAGCAAAAATCAATCCAGGTGAAGTAATATTTCTTGGTATTAAATCTTTGATGGGATAATTCATCCACAACTTTATAAATAGAAATTAATGTTTAAGGTGAACTAAGTCTCCAGTGAACAGATTAAAAAAAATAATAAGAGATATAGAAGAGATGATATTAATTAAAAGAATTTGCAAAATAAAAATGTTTCCTTTGGGATCCTAGAAAGACTATTCCTGACTCGGGGGTTGTTCCATATGTTCAGCAAATAATCACAAAACCCTAGATCACAAATTAAAGAAGGCTGTTGAAAGACTGAAGTACTGACAAAAGACAATCAGACAGTGCATTCTGGACTATTCAGTAAATTGGGTCCAATTAATCCAAATGTATTTCCATCTAAGCAAATTGAAGGGAATGTGTGTAGGAAGACAGTGCAGCCATATCTATTGGATAGATATTAGAAAGCAGTGACTCTGAAGTCAGTGAGATCAAAAAGTAGGGAGGTAACCTACTAAATACAAATTCTAAATACTGGTTGAAGGGGAAACACAGGGTTCACAAAGTGATCCAAGTGGAAGTTTGCATCTTGAGACTGTAGCTCAGCTAAAATTTGTGTCTAAATACTGCAGGATAGGTGCATTATCTCACACGATGAAATCAAACATGTGAGGGCAAGGACTGTCTTCTTCCATGCATTTGTATTGTGATTGGTCCAGTGAGATCCTAACAGAATCAAGGACTTCGAGCATTATTCATCTTTGTTGGCATAGAATAACAAATCCCACGTGAGAGTTTTTAATGCTAATAGTTCCAACACAATTTAAGAAGTATTTCCTTACACCAACTTTCAGGGGAAACTCCCCTTTCAGATTCCTTGTTCTACAACACCTCACAATCTTCCCTTATTCAAAGAGAAGTTTGGGGGTTTTTTTCCTATAAACAACTGTAAACCCAGTGAAATGAACCAGAGAATAAAATCAAATCTGAAGAAATTCCTATGGAGGAAGACAAGGATCAGACCAGCCTTTAGAGACCCAAGGTTTAGAGAGAAGTAAATTGATTGTCAAAAGTACTCCTCTTCCTAAATTGTATTCTTAGGATCCCTATAAATTCAATCCTCAGGTTATTTTGCTGTTATTACTTTGCAGGTTGCTGTATTTTTCATGTCTGTTTATGGTCATATTGCAATTATATATTGCCACATTGAATGGCACAGGCTCTTGTCAAATCTAGGCCTGATGGTATCTGACACACAACATTAACAAAAAGAAAAAAATACTTGAGAGACTCCAAAAAGCTTCAGAATGAAAAAATAAGATCTTCCAATTATTTAATGAATTATTTCAGTATCTGAAGGGGTCCTTTCAGTACCTGAAGGGAGCCTACAACAAAGACAGGGGCTCTTTTATGTGTAGAGATAGCACAAGGGATAACGGCTTTAAACTGAAGGAGGGCAGGTTTAGATTGCAGGAAGAAACTCGAGGGTGCTGAGGCCCTGGCACACATTGCCCAGAGAAGTGGTGGCTGCCCCATCCCTGGAAGTGTCCAAAGCCAGGCTGGATGGAGCTCTGAGTAACCTGAGATAGTGGAAGGTGTCCCTGCCCATGGCAGTGGCATTGGAACTGGATGATTTTAAAGGTCCCTTCCAACCCAAATCACTCTGTGATTTCATGTTTCTATGAAGTAATTAGGAGACAATATGGTGCAGGACTCAACTGGCAAGAGAAGTGTCAGGGGAGTTTGAAGGAAGGAACAGAAACCATCTTGCAGTTTTCACTGAGGTTGTGAAGAAGCTTTACAGTCCTTACAAGCTGGAACAGCAAAAGTGCCTCCACAGCAATGTCTGCTCCACCATGTGAGTCCCAGGTGCACCCCACCTAGAGAATGCAAATACAAAGGTCACTTAATTTCATTATGCTATGAGCACTGCTGAGGTTGCTTTTGTGTCTGGAAAATCCCAATTTCAATGCCCAGTGGAATTTTAATGGAATATCTGCATCTGTCAGGTCTGTGTGTAATTGCTTGATGAAGATGAACAGTCAAAAATCTGTCTTTAAATATATAGACAGGAAATAATCTCAGCCTATTCTGGTCCAAATAGAACAATAAATGAATAAACAAACAAACACAAAATACAACAACTTGTATTATTTCTTACTGATTTAAGCAACAACCTGAAAGCCTGGCCAGGAATAAGACGCCATAAAAACCCTCACAGTGGTAAAATGAAAAAGGCTAATGGCAAGCATAAGCCACACATCAAATTTCTTTCCATTATACACATTATTGGAATAGATAATGTTCTCTAGTAGCCTAGAAAGAGAATGCTGTGGTTAATACAATATATGACATATTTTGTTTCTAAGGCTAGTAATGTGCTTCCTTGCTCCTATTTTACTCTCACAATTGCATCTGTTTTATCAATATCTTTTACAATAGCAGATCTATTCTAATTTATCATTAAATAATTCCATTATGTATAACAATCTTAAGAAACTTCTAAAATATCAACATTTGTTATGAAGTTCTGGAAAGAAAGAACCTTCTTTATAACACTTTACCTTTATGAAAGATATACTTTTATCTTCCACTGTGATGTCAGCCTGAAAACTGACTTTAAAATGACAAGAACATCTACAGACTTCATGGAGAAATACCAGGTTTTACTGATCTTCTTCTACTGTGTTGCAGAACTGAGAGAAGAAAAAGCTAAGCAGGATGGTACTCTTCTTTCTCGGGTGTTATCTCAACCCTTTACATCTTTTCTTGTGAAATCCCACCACAGTCCATGCTAAGTGTGCTCTGGCAACTGTGCTTTCATTCCCTCCCTGGTTAAGCTGTGTAAGCAATAATAAAACAAAACAAGAAGATCTCTGGGATTTTAATGGTTGTCTTAGAAGTTCCTAGACAATAAATGTGGTTTTGGAATCCCAGAAAATAGTGAATTTGGTGGCTGATTTTAGAAGTATAAGCAAGGGGGTTAGCAATAATTCAGTATAACTTCTTGTCCTGAAAAAAAAAACCCACAGTAAAAAATAAGCAATATACTAATAGTAACCTAGATGAAATTGGTCAGTAATAAAGTTGATTTGCAAAGAAAAAATTATATCAGATAAACCAGTGACATGACTTTTTCCTTTGTATTGGAAAACAGTCCCTGGAGATACAAAGGAGATGGTTCAAGACAGAACCCATGTGTGGATTTGTGGATCACAGTCTGATTGTAAGTTGGCAATAATCAACTTTTTTACATGAACTACAGAGTATATTAGAAAAGACAGAAAACAAATGGGAGTTTTAGGGAGAAGTAAAATGCATTTGTTCTGTATAGAAAAGGAATTACCATACTTTTCTTTGATGCTTTGCTATGGAAAAAAATAATCTCAAAGAAGATGGATATTTAGGTGACTTTTGAATAAAACCTTTCACATGATGATAGTCTTCTGCTGGATAAACAGCTCAGATGTGGAATGTGGCATTTCTATTCCTTGCAATTTTCATGAAAAAGGCATCTGTTAGAAAAAATTCATTAGTTAACTCTTCCTTGATATTGTCCTGGTTTCAGCTGGGATAGTTATTTCTTCTCAGCAGCTGGTACAGTGCTGTGCTTTTGGGTAGGCAATGAGAATGGTGTGGACAATACACTGATGTTTTGGCTTTTGCTGTGTTCATCCTAAGTCAAGGGTTGTTTTTCTTCTTTTGTGTCTCATGCCCTGCCAGTGAGGAGGTGCACAAAAGAAACTGGGAGGGAGCATAGCCAGGACAGGTGAACCAGGCTGAGCAAAGGCATATTCCACACCACAGAGCCTTATGCCTGGTTTATAGACAGGGGGGAATTACCCAGAAGGATGGTTGATCTCTCTTTGGGAAGGAGGGTCTGCCACTGGTCAGCAGACGGTGAACTTGCATTACACATCACTTTTTTGTCAGTTTTTTTCCTTTTCCCTTTTTATTATTATCAACCATTATTGTATTTTTCATTGTTTTCAATTATTAAGCTGGTCTTATCTCTACCTATACGTCTTATTTTTAGATTCTTATCCCCATGCCACTGGCCTGGTGGGTGAGAGAGGGGGGCTGAGTGAGTGGCATGATTCTTAATTTCCAGCTGGAGTGGTAGATATATTTCTACCTTATCCATTCCAGTTCCCAAGTCCTGGGAGTTTTGGAATTACAAGCTCTAACTAGTAATTGCTTACAATGGAGTGATGATCATGGTTCTTACTTAAACAAAAAACACACAGCAGTGTTCTTACAATGCCAAGCATCCTTTGAATGACAGCATTTATGACCTCTATAAGTTCTAATTAAAATGGCAGGAAATTTCTCTCCTAGGAGAACTGGATACACAACTGCAACCAGATGCTTGGCTCTAGGTTTCAGTTGAAATGACAGAAAAAAACAACTATAGGGTTTAAATCCATCAAAAGAGACTCTCCACTAAATTTTCAGCAATACTCATTGAACATCTACTCAGACACAAACTTCTGACTTCCAAGGAAGCAAATCCTGCTGGGTTAATATCTATCTCTTGGGATTTGAATTTTTGAACAACCAAACACTCATATAACTCAGGAGGTGAAATAGTTAGTTCCCACAGTGAGGATCCTCAGAATTTGGGTGTTATGGAGAAGTGTTCATCATGGTGTCTGCCACAGAAATCCAACAATTTATCAGCACCTTCAGATAACTGCCTGATTTATATGGTCTAAGGACTCCCTTGAGATATTCAGAGGCATGGTAGATATAAAACTAGAGTGCCATCTGTCCATCACAGAGAGAGAGAGCAATACTACATTCACAGTTGCAAGATAGTACAAAAAACACTGCAAACTTTCTGATGCAGCCAGTTGATATCTTTTTATTCAAGGGAATGCATATTCAATTATCTGTAGCCTATGCCTATGAAAAGTCCAGAAATTCTGTAATAGAGATAAAATATGATGTCTAGCAGACAAAATAAATCTCCAAGCAGGGAAGAAAAACAAACTAAACAAAATCTCAAAGCCAGATAAGAAACTCAAGCATGAAAACCAGGGAGGCAACGATCAATTTTGACACTGAAGCACACAGCTTCTGATTAATTCTGTTCTCTAATTGCTTGTTATCTTTTGGAATTTAAATTACATACCTTCTTGTGAAAAACTTAGAAATGGTGAAGGAAGCATAGAAATAATCACAGCAAGGATACGCGAAAATAAAATGAATAAAACTGATTTATTAAAGTATCTGTGAAATAATCTAAGCTTTGTTGGAAGCCTGTGACATTAACTACTATTAGAGAGGTTTTTCTCATGGAGGTATGAAAAATGAATTTATGGAGGAGCTAATTCCATTTGAAGTTAGATACTTAAGATGTAGTTTCTAAAAGTCCAGATGTTCAAACATCACTCAAAGATAGCACCAAGTAGCTGACTTATGCTAAATATCTATTTTTTATTTACAGTCAATATGTAAAGCAATATTCAAAAACCTCATTACCAAACTGAACATTCCAATAAAATCACAATATTGAAAGAGCAGAGTTTCGAAGCCACAAAATTGGCACTAATGCAAGGAGGGATTCATCACTCATCAGCCCCTGATTTTTCATCCTATTACTTAGTTTCATAGACTTTGCTTTCTGACATGAATTGAATTAGTTTTAGTTTAGTTTTGCAAAGAAAAAATGGAGTTTTTCTACTGGCCACAGAAAGTGTTCAGAACTTATGAGAATTTACTTCAAGTAATGAAGCAAGATAATAAACAGTTTCCAAAAAAACATTGAAAGCGGCATTGCATTCCTTCTTTTTTTTATTGCTTTCAAGTTATTAATTTAGACTTAAAGAACAAGTGCTTATGACTCCATAAATTAAAAAAAAACGTACATTTTGTTTTCAGTATACTTTTTTCTTAAAGTTGTTTTTTACTGTGAAATCACTGCAGAATTCTCAAGAAACAAAGCACCTGCCCAGTTTTTTGGTTCACTAATCTCTGAGTACATCCATTACTCCCCACCACATGCTTTTTCTAGATAATATGTATTTCTGTGGTCAACACAAAGTATAACTACTGACCAAAAATGCAAATTTCTCTCACTTAGAGGGAGAATGATTTTTTTTTTATACTTTATTAAATAATAAAAATAGTGAAATTAGCCTTAAACTGTCCATTCATTTAGTGCTTTACACTCTCTGTAGCATGTAATCAAATGGGCTCACATGTTGGTAGCTTGTTTAGGAAGATTTCATTAAAGGTTTCCATTAATATTTTTCTTCTCCTCCTTTCTCATGATGGGACATAAAAAATTACTATATTTCTCCCTGCTGTCAAATTTTTTCCTTGATACATGGATAAAGTTTCACCTAATATATATCTCAAGGGATAGCTGTAGAAAGCACTAAAGTCAGTTAGGTAAAGCTAATAGTTATAGAAAAAGCTAAATATAGATGCATTCACAATGCTAAGAATTGAATTAATGCTTTACAATAACTCCCCATGACCTTGATTTCATTGTATGCTATTGATTAATCACTCACTGTGATGAGACTGTCATCATTCTGAAAACAAAGCTAGGATCATGCAGCACTTCTTTTTTTTAAATTTTTTTATTCCTCTCAAGGTATGGGTCAAAAAATTTAGCATATCTACCAATTCCATTCTATTTTGCAGGACAAGTTTCTCTGTTACCTAGCCAATATCAGGAAAATCTTAGCCAGCCATCTTGAAATAAAAAAGTGCATATTCATTTCCTGAACAGTCACTTATTAAAATTGATTTTATATTTTCTGAAAAGAAAAATATTTGTTTGAACCATCTAAAAAGCACTGAGCAAACTGAATTTTAAGGGAGCAATTCCTGCTATAAATACATGATATAACAAAAATGTGATCTGGTATTGTCTTGTTTTCTGTTGTCTTACAAATATACCTAGAGAATTTCTTCAATGATTCATGAGCAAACAGTGGCAAAAGTTACTGGGACTGGTCATCAGACTTTTGAGTATTTCTGGAATTCCTGCTTCTACAGATTTCTGTTAAATTCTATATGTGGTCCATTTTAACAGTGTAATTAACTGCTCTGCAAAGCCATTAAATGATCTTAATCCTTTAGTAGCCTAAGAGAAGAATGAGTGTGGAGGGAACTAGCACAATGTGGGGGAACCTTACCTATCAGCCATATACATTTTTTTTCTTTTTCTGGAAAAAAAAAATCTAATTCACATCAGCCATGTTGTCCAAAATTATTTTCTTTGGCACATTGCTCTATTTCATTGCATCTTTCTTGGAACAGGGATTCTAATAACAAGCTATTCTAATTTTTAAGTAATAACAATAAACTTGAATTTTTAGTCAATTTGTCACAGGTTCATTCCCTTAAAATATACATTAACTTTACTTTTCGTAAGATATGTATATGTTTTTTGTAAGAAAGTCGAGAACTACATTTATTAATTATAGCTGTGTGTCCATCATCATATAAAAGGATCATATAAAAACATATATGCAAACATAAGAAAAAAAAATTTAAAAATTGTAAAAAGACAGGATGACTAGAGACTCTCTCCATCTGTACTTCTTCTATGGTAATTTTTCTGCAACAAAAAATGTGGATTTCCCCTTTCCTAGCTATAATGCAGTTCAGTGTTTTGGCATGACACATCTTGAAACATTTTATATGTCTTTAAAATATCTTTTTTGATGTATCTTCTGTACTTTGCTTTGGACTTTCAGCAGAATGAATGGGAAATAAGCATCAGTTTGATACTCAAGGTTAAAACTGAGGTCATACCATTAATCATATTTATGATTTACTCCTTCTCTTGTCTAAGATTACACAGCAATGTGAACCATAGCATCCTGTTTCTGCTGTTGTTGGTTTTGTATGTAGATATTGGTCTTTCTGACAGCTGACTTACACACAAAAATTGAGGACAATAAATGGAGTACCTGAGCTAGTTTTTCTGATGTGGAGTTCTATTGGTTTTTCTTTTTCAAACACTAGTTAAAGGAGAATGATCATTTGAGAACACGTAATAACTCAATAGAAAGGTACCAAAATGTCATAATATCAATCAATGAAGCAAGACATACCTCAGGGAATCCTGAAATTTAACTAGTTGTCTTGTGTTAAACAAAAATAGAAAATCCAGCTTTTAATCTGTTCATTCAGCATTTATTGCAGATGTGTCTAATCTCAACAGCTCCATAAATGGTTTATAACAGATATTAAGTGGGGCTACATAAGTAAACATGCATTAGTATCTTTTTAGCAGTTATCATTTTGCAGGTAGAAAGCTAAAGCAATTAATCATGCAGGCAGTCCATCAGCATAAAATGTTGGGGAACGGTTGACTTTGTCTCTGATGGCTTAATTAAAATGTTGAGATATCTTCTCCTGATTTCCAGTCCCAACTTTTCGTTTTTAGCTGCGACAGGGAAACATGTAAGAACGTATCAGTGTTCTTGAAATAAACTGGCAGAATTATACCTCTAGGATTTCAAAGTGACCAATGATCATCTTGACCATCTGCCTTGGTTTAAGACCAAGGTCACCATTTCTCTTAGTCACCACCAAAAAATCCTAATTTGGCCCTCTTTGGGTCAGCATTTCAGAGCTGTGAGCTGAGTATTGCATAACTTTTTAAGTATAAGTTGATCTTTTTTGTTTCAATTTTTTTTATATTTGATACTTATTGTCTTTCAATTAAGATGTTTCTTGAGACACACATAATTTAAATGGCATGTTTGATAAAACAGATGCTTCTTTCTGTGATTACTTTCATCTATTTGTTATGGGGTAAAGAAGATTCCTGAAAGCACCACTCATGACATAATTCCTAATAATCTGAATAATTCCAGGATTCCACCTAACAGCTCACAGGTTTTCTGAGGTTGCTTCTTTCCGTACCTGTAGCAGTTATGGATATTCTGTTTATTTTGCTAAAAATAAACAACATTTTCTTTTTCCTTTTTGCCTCTAAGACATTAAGTCTCATGTTATTCCAAAAATCATCTGGCTGCAACTATATGGACTACTGGGGACTAGTATTTGTTTTGGGGACTAAGTGGGTGTCACAAGCTGTCTGCACTGTGATTAATTATTTCCATTGCTACTGAACTTCCATTGACTTTCAGCTTTTCTCTTGCCGCTCCTCCCCTGGGAAGGCAGAAGTTTACACACAGCAGTGTGTGACTGTGGGCAGAACACTGCAGAGAATTCAGACCACTGAATTTACAATTTCTGTAGACTTTAAAAATTCCCACCATTCCTGAAGCATCAGTCATTGGGAGAGAAAAGGACTGACTGTGCCCTGAAAAGGTTCCAGTTGCATCATACAGACATTTGAAGGAGTTCTTTGCAAATACATTAGAGCCAGTTTGCAATTTAGCCTTCATCCAAGCTTAAAAACTAGCTAGCTATATTCCCAATTGCTCCCTTTTTTTAATCAAGCCTGGCCATCATAGTTTTCTATTGGTATAAATACTTTGCTGAAAGATACAATTTATTAACAAAAAATCCATTTCAGTTCCATTCCCTGCCTGCCAAACAAAACGTAGATGCAAAATCAGAAGAAAGGTCCCTTATTCTAGCCTGCCTTCCACCTTTCTCATATAGAAGAGCAAGTTACACTTGCTTAAATTTCATTAAGTTGAATCAATGATAGGGGAGCTGCTCTCATTTAGCCATAATGAAGAGCAGCAATTTCAGTGCAGGAACAAGTTCCAGCTCTAATGAGTGTGCTGGTACTGCCCCTGTCCTGGGATGGATGCAGCTCCACGGTGCTCAACAAGGGAGAGTTTTCAAACGCTTCCCTGGCTCAGACGAGGCTGATGGCAGCTCTGCCAGCACTTTCACAGGGCCAGAAGCTCCCCGTGGGTGAGCAGGCTTTCAGGAGAGACTGCCTAGAGACTGAGCCTCCCCTTCTGCCATCGCTGTCTGTCTGGCACTGCAGAGCTGAGATAAATTGCTCTGTGCTCTAAGGAAAGCTGATGGAGCGGGATCTTTGATACTTTCAGTGGGGGAGGTCTTCCACTGAGATTTATGGCGTTGCTCTGACAGGGAGAGTTGTTTCGCTCCCGCGGATGAAGTTTATTCCTTTCAATCAAACCCAGCTGCTGAGGTCTCAGGCACCAGGACCCAGGTCAGCCATTGCAGGCTTTTTGGGGCAGTTAAAGGTAGATGTTATCACCTGAATTAAATAGAGTCACAAAAGGTGAAGAAAAAAACTATTTTTTAGAAAGAGTTCAGAGTAACCAGTAAATACAGTTTTTTCAGGGGGAAGAGGGAAGGGAAGGGAAG